>JALNQK010000252.1:0-30044 GCA_028458525.1 Ophiosphaerella herpotricha
AGTATATCTATTTCTATTACGCGTATATAGCGTATACTAACTACTTTTTAGGCTATCTATACTTAGGTTCCTACTAAAAGTAATAATAATAATAATAATAATAAAACTTTAAGTATAGCTATAAGTAATATAGGGTTTAGAAGCTTTCCTAAGAAGTCTAATAGGAGTAGTAGTAAAGAAGATAGTAATAATAATAGTAATAAGTAAAGTAGTATAAAGTTTTATAAGATAGTTGTTTTTTATTTATATAGATACCTAGCTATAGTACTATTAAGCTAAAATATATAATTTACTCTATAGATATATTCTAGGTATATAAATTATACTTTTTGTTTTTATTTTAGATATAAAGAGCTTTAAGCTAATTTAAAGTCTTTAAGTAGTTTATCTATATCTTTAAAGTCTATAGTAAGGGTCTATATATCTTAGGATTTATTATATTTTTTCTATCTTAGGAAGTACTTAAGTTATCCCTTCTTTTAATATTTCTTAAAGATTCTTTTAACTTCCTATACTTCTTCTCTTTCTTCTATTACCTTAGGTAGCTAGGTATTATCCTTTATACCTACTTAGGGTTTCTATTTCTTATAGAAAGAAATATAGAATACACTATAAATATAGTAATAGGGTAGTAAGAGTAAGTAATATACCTACGTTCTAACTATATCTTATACTTAGAATAGCTTAATAAACTTATTAGATAGTTTTTTATATAGTTAGTATATAAGGTTTAGATTCTTTATACTTAGTAGGACTAAGTCTCTTTTTCTAAAAGTCTCTAGTTTATATTTATTATTATAGTATTATACTTAGTATACTTATACTTTTTATAAGAACTCTATAAGTATAGTTTATATACTATATATATACTTTACTTACTAGACTATATCTAGTACCTCTCCTTCTAGCCTACTATCCTTAGGAGAGTATATAAAAATTAGGTATTTACCTAATATAGTATAGAAAGGAGTAGTCTTTATTACTTTATAAACTAAGTTATTATATACAAACTACGTTGTTTTTAGTAAAGTAACCTAGTAATCTTAATTTATTAATATAAAGATTCTTAAGTACTATTTAAGAGTCTAATTCTAGTACTTAGTTTACCTATTAGTCTATAAGTAGAAAGCTATACTTAACCTGCGCTTTACCTATAATTAGTAGTATATTTCTACCTAAAAGTTTAAAGTAAAGATTAAACCTTTATCTAATATAATACTTTTTTATATCCTATAACTTAAGATAATATTATTAAAGTATACTTCTACAAATTACTATATATTCTACTTCTTAAGTACTAGGATATAGATAGCTATCTTTAATAAGTAGTCTACTATTACTAGTATTATATTATAAACATACCTAAAGCTATTCTTTAAAAGTAAGAGGCTTATAATAAAGTCTAGAGAGACTTCTTTAAAGATATTACTAAAGATTAGTAGAGGAGTTAATTCTCTATATTACTTATACCTTAGTACCTTACTTCTTTAGTATACTATATATATTCTTACGTACTCCTAAATATCTTAATCTATTAATAGCTAGTAAAAGTACCTAGTAATTAACTTAAGTATTTTATATATACTAAAGTAGCCTACTATATACAAATTATAGTTCTAGAATAAAATCTCTTACTTAATAGTAAGTTCTTCTAGAATATATAATCTACCTTTATATCTTAGGACTTCTTTATTATCTAAGTACTATATATATACTCTACTATAGTATTAAGTACTTTTAGTATTTATTAAACTCTATACTTATACTTATATAAAGGTATCCTTTTACTATAGTCTATATAAGGTCTTTAGAAATACTTTAGACTTTACTAATATAGGTTTACTACTAACTAACTCTCTAGCTATTAAGTATAGTATATATAGTATATATTCTATAGTACTAGTAGTAGGAGTTCTTTTAGTACTATAGTCTCTAGTACTATATATCTTATATATACTTTCTAAGCTTAGCTTAGTTATAAATTCTTTTACTCTACTAGTTATCTCTACCCTAGCTATTAAGCTTACTAGTAACTTTTCCTAGAAAGTAAGTAATAAGTATACTAATAATAGATTCTCCTAATAATAGTTATATCTCCTTAAAGAGCTATCTATAGGATTTAGCCTACTAGCTTAGTATTTTACTTTAAAATTAAAAGCTCTTAAGTATATTACTAAGCGCGCTTAGCGTAGGTTTAGCTTATATATAGTATATATTAAGCGTAGGTTATTATAATCTATTAGTACCTAAATAGTATACTAAGTACTTTTAAGATAGTACTACTATTATTTAAAGCTATAAATAATAGCTAAAAGCTTAGTATTATATATTTTATAGTTTAGTTCTACTTCTTATAGTTTTCTTAATATAAAGGTAACTAGGTACTATTTCTTATTAGGGTAGAGCTAAGATAGAATCCTAGATATTGCAAACGTAGACGTATCTATCTCTAAGTAAATAGGTAGCGCTAGGTTATAGTAGTATAGTATAGGTATACTTATAAAGTATGTTTTAAGTTCTTTAAAAGCTTTTTATACTAAGTCTAGCTAATAGAATTCTTACTTTCTCTTTAAGAAATCTATAAGAAGTACTATTTTATAAGTATATCTCTTAATAAACCTTTAATAGAAGTTTGTAAAGCCTAGAAATAATTATAGTTCCTTAATACTAGTAGGCTCTAGCTATTACGTAATAGTCTCTATACGCTTAGATTTAACGCGTATACTATATCTTATAATAATAAAGCCTAGGAAATATACCTTATTATATATAAAAGTATACTTCTTTAGGTTTATAAAGAGTTCTACCTTTCTTAATACTATAAGTATAGAGTAGATAGCTATTATAGGTTATAACCCTATACAGGAATTAGAATAATAGAGCTAAGGTTACCCTTAGATAGTACTCTAATAGGCTACAAATCTAAAGGACTTAGATAGAATAATAATATTAAATATAACCTAGATACGTAAAAAGTTACGTATAGTAATCTATAGATCTATTCTATAGATTAATAGATTAAGGTAATCTATAGATCTATTCTATAGATTAATAGATTAAGGTAATCTATAGATCTATTCTATAGATTAATAGATTAAAGTAATCTATAGATTAATTCTATAGAGTAATAGATTAAGAGGTAAAACTATAAGTATACAGTTTATAAGATACCTATTATTAAGATAATATTATTAATCTTAATCTTTAACCTAAAGTAATATACTCTTAATATATACTATTTTAAATTATTATTATACTTTAGCCCTATTAATAGTTAACCTAACCTCCTGTATCTACTCGCGTTGTACTCTAACTACAACTACTACGTACCTAGGTAAGCTATCTAATAGGTACTATAGGTAGCCCTATTATACTTTAATAATTATTACCTTAGAGAGTAAAGCGTAAGTAGTGTATAGTCTAAGCTACGTAACAATAATAGCTATACTAATAAGAAAAGGACCTCTTAAGATATATAATTTAGATAATATAGATTTTAGAAATATTAGAGAAATCTTAAGAAGTCTTTACAAAGATAAAGAATAGATAAAAGTAGTAATTAAGAAACTTCTTAAGTAGAACAATAAGTTAAAAAGCTATATCGACTAAAACAAGACTTAAGTAAGCGCTATTACTAAGGATTAAGAAAGGATTAAAGGTATTATAAGCTGCCTAGGAACGAGTACAACAAAGAAGCTACTAAAGATACCTAAACTTAAGAAGTTTAATAGAGAAAAGAAGAACCTATAAAACTTCTTAGTATTAGTAATACTATATCTAGATATATAAGCTAAATACTTTAATATAGAAGAAAAGAAAGTTATATATATAGGAATATACTTTAAAAGAAAAGTAATAAAATAGTTTAAAATATACTAGATAGATTATAGATTTAATATACTAGAGGGTAGAAAGAAAGAAATAGTAATAATATTTAGTAATTACAAACAATTTATTATAAGGCTTAAAGTAGTATTTAGAGATATAGATATTATATAATAAGCTAAAGAAAAACTCCTTAACTTAAAATAAGTAAAAAGAGTAGCTAAATATATATCTATATTTAAATAACTATCTAAAAATACTAAATAGAACAAATAAGTACTAATAGTATAATTTAAATAAGGACTAAAAAAGGGAATCTAATATAAAATAATTTAAATAGAAAAGGTATAAATACTTAAGGTAATAAAGGCCTAGGCTATTTAAATTAATAATAAACTCTAGGAATAGAGAAAGAACTAGTAAAGAGAATTAAAGAGAAACTAAGACTATAGAGACCTAATAATTCTAGATACTAATAAAGAAGGTAAAAAGAAAGACTTTAAATACTATAACTATAATAAGAAAAGGTATTATATAAAAGACTATAGAAGTAAAAAAAAAGAAAGTAAGAAGGAACTTACCTACTATAACTATAGAAAGAAAGGATACTTTAAATATCTTAATACCTTAACGCAATACCTAATTAGTAAGGTTAAGACAACAAAGGGTAGATTTAGCAGGTATAAGAAACTTACAAGAAAGAACAATTAGTAAATAGGACTCTAATAAGTTAGAAACCTAGGATAGAGAAAGCCTTAGCCTAATAGAGCTTAAGAGGAAAGATAGTATTATAGGTTATAACCCTATACAGGAATTAGACCCTATAGAGCCTAGGTTACCTTTAAGTAACAATCTAATAGGCTATAAATCTAAAGGACTTAGATAGGACAATAATATATTATATAATCTATAGATCTATAGATCTATAAGTAATAGATTAATAGATTAATAGATTAATAGATTAAGGTAATCTATAGATCTACAAATAATAGAGTAATAGATTAATAGATTAGGAAGTAAGCTATAAGTATATAGTTAATAGGATATCTATTATTAGGATAATATTATTAATCCTAATCTTTAACCTAGAGTAATATACTCTTAATATCTACTATTTAGAATTATTATTGTACTTTAGCCCTATTAATAGTTAACCTAATACCTACATCTATTTGCGTTGTACTCTAATTGCAATTACTACGCACCTAGGTAACTTAGCTAATAGGTACTATAGCTAGCAACCCTTATATTACCCTACTTATACTATTTATTTATTAATTGTATATATTTACTATACTATACAAATTTTACTTAAGGGTTAAGCTTAAAGTAATAAAGTTTTCCTTTATAGCTAGAACCTAGTAATAATTAGTAATAGCTCTTTATAACTTAGGTTAAAGTTTTAAGAAAAGATACTAGACTCTCTATTCCTCTATATACTAAGGAAGCTAGTCCTTAAAAATATCTAGGTATCTAGTAAATAATCTTATACTTTATTCCTTACGTTAAGTAGCTATAGAGTATACTATTACTACTTCTAAACTATAATTAATAGGGTTAAAGAGTAGGTTAAGTAAGTAGTTCTTAAAGTATCTTTATATAAGAGTCTTATCTACGTTATAGTTATACTTATAGTATATATACTATTGTTTATATAGGTCTCCTATAAGATACTATATAGCTTAAAGGACTTTATTTTTATCTTTCTTAAAGTCTTAAGGTATAAGGTAAAATACTATTTTATATAAGTAATAGAACTCTTAGTATTTTTTTAAAAACTTACCTTTATACTCTATAGA
The DNA here is from genome assembly GCA_028458525.1 of Ophiosphaerella herpotricha. Lineage (NCBI taxonomy): Eukaryota > Fungi > Ascomycota > Dothideomycetes > Pleosporales > Phaeosphaeriaceae > Ophiosphaerella > Ophiosphaerella herpotricha. The sequence goes on from JALNQK010000252.1 coordinate 5,625, forward strand.
GTTTTTAGGATAGAGTATACGCTTTACGTATATATTATTAGTTAGGAGAGTTACGTTTTGCTTACGTAAAGCTAGAATAGTAACCTTAGGATTATTCTTAAGAGGTATAATATAAAGAGTAGCCTATTCTTGTTCTAGGTATATAATTTCTTCTTCTAGGGTATAAAGTATATATAGTTAGATTAATCTATTATACCTAATAGTTACTTTATAAATATAATCTTTAATTATTATAAGTATACTTAGAGTATATTCTAGTTATATACTACTTACGCTCTATATAGAGTCTTGTTTAGCTATTAACTAAGTATTTTCTTCTATAGTTATAGCCTAGCGTAAAGAGTATATATTTATTATCTCTAAACTATTAGTAAAGAAGTATTATTATATTAGAGGTAGCTAGAAGGTAATAGTACTTGCTATAGGCTATAGAAGATAGTAAAGAGATAATAGTAATTTAAGTAGAATTCTTAAGAAGGTAAATAATACTTACTTAACTCTATACGCAAGTATAGAGCCTCTTATACGCTAGTGCAGTAGACTAGCCCTATACTAATAGTATACTAACCTTATACTAGAGCGCGCTAGCCTTACTCTAGGTTAAAGACTATATCTATAATATATTTAAGGTATTACAAGATTTTTAGGAGTCTTATAACCTTGTTATATTAAGATATAGAAGAGAAATAGGATAGGAGTTTAAATAACTATATATTAGGGGTATAGCTTATACGTAGTACTAGCGTTAATATTAGTTCTAGTAGTAAGGGTTTAGTAGTAAGGTATTATAGTACCTATAGTAGTTACTATAATAAGTAGACTTTACGTAAGAATAGCTTAAAGAGGTAGTTAGATAGTTAATTAAAAAAGAGTAAATAGTAGATAAAGAACTATCTAGAGTTATACTAGGTATATATACCTAGTAGCTTACTAAGAGGCTAGCTTAGGTAGCTAAGTATTAGTAAGTTTTAAACTTACTAATATATAATAGTAAGTTTCGAACTTACTAATAATAGTAAAATTTAAAAATAGAAGGGATTACTCCCTTATATAAACTTAATAAAGAAATTTTAATTCTAGGTTTTCTATACTACTTCTTCTAGTCTATACTACTTATTAGGATTAACCTTAATATCTAAAGTATTTTTAATTAGAGGTTTAGCTATAATGTATTCTACTACTAAGCCGGTTAAACTACTAAGCTAGCTCCTCTAAAATATACTAAAAAATCGAAAACTTAATACCTATTATCTCTATAACTATAGGATAATAAATAGTAAAAATTTCTTAAACTACTACTATATATATTTTCTTTAATCTATTAAATTTTTAAAGCGTATAGTATAGTTATTCTAAAGTTATTACAAAAAGAGTCTTTTTTAAAGCTAAAAATTCTACTATCTTAAGAACTACTTAGCTATATACTTTAAAAGTTTAATAGATTAAAGATTATATATATAGTAGTAATCTATTAAATTCTTAGAACTTATTATTCTATAGTTATAAAAATAATAGGTATTAAGTTTTCGATTTTTAGTATATTTTAGAGTAGCCGGCTTAGTAGTAGAATACGTTAATATAGAGGATAATTAAGTATCCTAAATAATATAAACTACTATTAAGTTACCTAACCTATCGAACTACCTAAAATATACTAAGACTCCTACCTCCCCTATTATCTTAATATATCCTAACTACTTAACGTACTATTACTTAAATATAAAGAGAGACTCTAGCTTACCCTCTAAGCTTATAGATCTAGCTAATTCTAAAGCTATTAGGCTACTACTATAGCTTTTAACGTAAAATATTAGATACTTAATTACTATACTAGAGGAGTAGCTTTTCGCGCTAATACTACTCCTAACTACCTTAAGCTTATACGTATAGAAGAGGAGATAATTGTCTAATATATACTTAACCTTAATTTGCAAGGATTTGCGCCCTAGCTATATAAGGTAGTAGATATAGCTAATAAACTATTAGGTATACGTAGTAGTATACTAGTTAGTGGGTACTAGGCTAAGCACTTTGTAACGCGCTCTAATAAGCTTAAGATAGTGTTTAATCAAGTAAAGGATAGGTAGAAAATACTATAGGAAGATCTAGAGGTAATTAGTAAGTAGTTTATACTAGTAGAAGATACTAAAGCTAAGTATAGCGTCTATAACAATAATGTATACAACTTTAATAAGACTAGCTTCTAGATAGGCGTAATTAGGTTAATAAAGGTTATTATAGGTTTAGAAAAACGTAATAAGCTAGAGCTTATCTAGCTAGGTAATTAGGAGTAGGTTATAGTTATCTAGAGTATCTATACTATAGAGTATACAACCCTACTATTTATTATATATAAAAGATACGTCTATATCTTAGCCTAGTATAAGGAAGTAGATATACTACGTAATTAAAAGCTCTCTATCTTAGAGAATAGCTAGATAAACAATGTACTTAGTCTTAAGTAGCTAAAGTACTTTAACGCGCATATAAAAGCGCACTAAGTAGGAAGGTTTAGGCTACTTATTTTAGATAGCTATAAGAGCTATCTTAACTAAGATTTTAAGGATTACTACTTAGAAAACAAGATCCTTATACTCTATATACCTTTTTATTTATTATATATCCTCTAGCTACTTAACGTAGTCTACTTCTTGCTATTAAAGCGCAAGTACTCTTAGTATATACAAGACTTAGTACGCTAATATATCTTCTATATTAATAAGGAAGGCTTCCTCCTAGCCTTTAAAGACGCGTTTTTTAATATATTTATATATAAGAACTACAAGAAGGCCTTTAAGGCTTTAGGACTAGTTCCTATTAACGCGTAGGTAGTTCTTAATCGCCTTGAAGTGCAGTTGCATACGCCCCTACTACCCCTACTACAGGAGACGCTATAGCAATCCAAGACACTAACTAATATACACGAGTTTAGATCCTAGTTAAAGCTAGTAAGTAACTTCTTTATTTAGTTGCCTATTACGGCTTAGGCTGGCTTCTCTCAGCTTATAAAAGGCAGTAAATTAATACTACACTAAAACGCGCTTTAAGCTGCTTAGATTATAGAGCTTAAAGAGCAATTAGCAGTAGTAACTAAGTAGAAAGCGCGTAAACAAAAGCGGCTTCAGCATAGGGGTACATTAGAGTATAGTGTAGGATTAGCGCAGGTAGCTACTAAGGCGTCTATAGCAGCCCAGCCATCCAAGAAGACTTAAGGTAGGGGTAATCATAAAAGAGCACAACTAGGTGTACGGCACTATAGGAACTGTAGAGAGACTAGGCACAACGCCCGTACGTGCAAAAAAGATGTAGAAGAGACTTCCGAATCAGACGCCAGTATAACGTACGCTGGCTCTCTAGTTAATAGCGAGTAAATTGAAGTTGCAGAACATGAGATGGTCGTGCCAAGACATTTTGGGCAGTTCGATGGGTTGGGCAGCTCGATGGTAGTTTGCGTTAAGCTTTAATCAACTAATTAACCCAGCTAGCGGCCAAGAATGCATGGCCAGACTCGGCTTTGTGTATTAAATCAGCGATTCTTTAAAGCGCCGTACCATGTCGCTGTTAGACTGTCCTCGCTCTCTCATATAGTATGTGCACGTATCGAGCTAGGCCGGACGAAGAGGACTCCTGATCTGTACAGACAGCCGGAGAAAAGAGGAAAGGCTAGAAGGTGTCGCGCATTAAATGAGAGATTTTGTGTACATCTAATGAATGCCTCTTAAAATGCATCTTATCATCCAGCCTGCTGGAACAGTTGGGATGGGGACATTCGAACCCCTTCTGATATTCGGGGTTTCGGAAGTAGGTATCCACATGTTTGCTCCGGACGTCTTTTCGCGGCCAGGGCTTCATCCGTTGTTCGTACGTGAACATCTCGTTGCCCATACAGAAGCCGCATATTGGATAGGGCGGCACAATCGGGTATAGCTGCCGAGATTCAATCTCCTCGATGTCTCTGCTCTCTAGTGTTTTGAGCCTTTGTTTCACGACTGGGTTGGGGTGCTGAATTAGCAGGCATTCATCGAAATCATCAACGCTCCTTTTTCGTTTCCTCGGTAAACATGTCCCATGGCTTTCGAATACTACATAGTTGACCTCCGTACGTTTTGATGACTTTGGCCAACGCATCTCTTGTAGCCAGCATAGTCGAGCTAAGGTGCGTACGAATCTGACGCGAGTCCTATCGGTTTCGATTGTCTTGAAAAGCATAGTAGCTATAATCGACCGCTCTCGAAGCTCAAATTCAACGGTCGGCTGCGTTAAAACTTCGGTCGCAGGCTTCCCACTGAGCTGTCGGGCTATCTCGATTGTATCGATCGAATCGTGGAATGCACGAATAGCCCCGTTCAATCGTATTCGGTGTAGTTACTGATATGTACTGGCGATCTTCTTGTTCGTCTTCTCATATTTATTGTGTAGGTGGGTCCCTTTTGCATCAGCTTCTGCTTGTATCTTTCCCGTTTTTGGCGGAGAGCTACGAGCATAGGGTCGTTCCGGACTTCCTTTTGCTGATCATCGTTGAGCTCTATCGGAGCGCGTCGGTCTCGTGATAAGCCCATGCTTGCAACGGCTTGGATAAGTTCCTCCTCTGAGGGGGTCCCAAAGTAGATGGCCTGGAAGTCGCGTGCAATATGTGTTAGGGTGTAGTATCTTTCGTATGTGTCCCCGGCATAGCCCATTGTCTTGTTCCGTTCTGCCGTAGTGAAGGCGCCTGATTAATTCTGTCAGTACTGGTTTAATTGGCCAAGCTGCACGAAAGAGGCTCACGTACTGTTAATCTTTTGTCCGGAAGCCCTTCGCAGCTGGTAAAGCTCTAAGGCTGCCTCAAATCCTGCAACACGACCTAATCGTATGAATATATCACGGTACTTCGCGTAAGGAAACGCCTTGTCCTCTAGTATGCGGCCACCCTCTGTCGTGGTGATAACGTCGCAAAAGAAGGGTTGGTCTAGTACTTCTTTCTTCCATCGTATGCGGAGTACATTACGTTCTGCTGGAATAACGAGGTCAAATATTTGTTGAATACTTGCAAAATTGTCTCGAAATGCATTACGGCCACCGCCAATGCCTAAGATGTGCAAGACGATGCAAAGTGCAGGAAGTCCTTCAAATCGAAACGTGAACTTTTTCCTATACAATACTATTAGCGAGAAGTATTATAGCCATTGCTCTATCGAAGGACGTACGGTGTACCATCCTTATTCTTGTTCTTGACGTGCTCCAAATTCACATTTGCCACAATCGTGCTCTTGTTGGGATCTTGAAGACTACGAACCTTCATAAGTTGCACATCCTTGAAGCAAAGAGCTTTGTTGCTGCCTTTATTGCTTGTGCTCTCGACGAGAGCCCCTGGACGTGTAGCGGTGGCTGCGCTGAGGAGGAGGAGGAGGAGGAGGAGGAGCGAAATTTGGATCCGAATGAAACCGTGCAGCGGTTTGGTGTCATCAACCCAGAGGGCATGGAGGATATCGTAAAGATCTTGCATGAACATCGCAAGCTTTTCCTTCTTAGATTTGTCAAGTCCTAGAGCGGGTATCCACTTCCCTAGTTAGCATAATTTCATGCAAGTGAGGAACATCGTGAATCAACATACGTTACGAATATCTTTCAGAACTTCATTGCTCATTGCATAGCCCGTGACATCGCGATAGTACATGTAAATCCGTTTCCAGTATGCCTCTATCGCGCTCTCCTTCTTTATCCGGGAATGCTTCTTCCTCCAGGAAAGGTACGATTTGAAGACCGATGGCTCGCACGTACGTAGCATATCCGTTGGACATAATTTGGTTCTCTTCTTAATCTTTTTACAGAACCTATTGATACACATCTGTTAGGAGATCGTGACAACAAAGAGTTGGGGCGCTCTGCAATCTTACTTTTCCCAGAAACCACTCTCTGTCTCCCACAGAAGTTTGGTTTGATCAGTATGGTTAGGCTTCGCTGGCCCTTCTTCTCTGAAGCGAGCAATGTCCCCCAAAATTTCTCTCGCTTCAGAGCTCACTTCCACTTCATGAGAGCTGGTATTGGAATCTTTCCATGTAGCGGCCTCATTATCTGTATCAGAAAGCCCACCGTAGTCCGTATCCAGATCTGAGTGCGAGCCCGAATCTGAATCCGAGTCTGAAGAGTAAGTGGTTCGCTCCAGGGCACCGGTCGAGACGGATTCAGAAGGAGAGGCTCCTCCACTCCCAGTCTTAGTAATTGTTGATCGACCACCCATTTTGGCTCTCTAACTGCTTGGAGCCATAGGCTCTGAATCAAAGAACGGAGTAGTTGTGTGAAAGGAAGTTGGTTATAAAAGCGAAGAAGTGGCCTGGGACAAGTGTAGGTCGGTGGGAAGGACGGAAGATAAAAGGGCGGGCAGACTATGCCGCTAGGTAAGCGTTGGCCGTTGGCCGGCGTCAAAGGGCGGGCCATATTTAGTTCAACAGAGGACTGGTGGGCGTGCTCAACTTTCAGATTCCAGTAAACGGAAAATGGTCACGACGTAGCGCTGTGCATAAGCGACGGAGACCTCTAAAGCGGCGATGCGACAAGAGCTTAGCGAGGTGGAAAGACCGCCAAAAGCAGCAGCATGAGGCATCCCAAAACGGACGCAATTCTACTCTTACACGTATATTAGTAGGTATATAGCTATATTATATAAAGCTAGCCTCTTAACTCTAGATTAATACTTTAGTAATAGATTAAGTAAGCTATAGCCTTTAACCTATATATTTGTATTACCTACCTATATATAGTTATCTTAAGTTAGCTAGTAAAAGTTATATATATAACTTAGATTATTTGTAATATAATAGGTTATACTAGAGTTAAGTATTAATAAGTTATATAGTAAGTATTTAATATAATTATTTATTATAGCTATTATAGCTTTAGAGATTCTCTAGCTATCTAGTTACTTTTCTTAGATATTAGGTACTAGAGTCTAGAGCTACTTTATACAAGGTTTTAACTATCTTCTTATTAGCCTTTTAAATATTATATTATACTTATACTTAGTTATACTTAATAAGCTCCTTTAGAGTTTTATTTAGGTTCTACTACTCTAGTACTTTATTTAAATTAATATAGTAGTAATCTCTAAGTTAGTAATATTTACTATATATAGAGTATTGTACTCTATCTACTACTATAAGAGAGCAATCCCTCTTATCTTTAACTTCGACGTATATTAGTAAGTTTGTATAAAACTTACTAATATTAGTATATATTAGTAAGTTCGTAACTTACTAATACTTAGCTACCTATTACAAGCTAGCCTCTTAGTAAGCTACTAGGTATATATACTTAGTATAAACTTAGATAGCTCTTTATCTACTATTTACTCTTTTTTAATTAACTACTTACTACCTCCTCTAAGCTATTCTTGCATAAAGTCTACTTTATAACTACTTATTAACTACTTAATAAATAGATATTAGTATTACTACTACGTATATATTAATTATAGAGTCTACTCTAGGTTAAGCTTAACTTAGAATAAGTCTAGGGACTAGCTAGATAGTCTAGTATACGTTAATTATAGGGTCTACCCTAGATTCTAAGTAGTACGCTATCTATAGTATAGGTATCCCTAGTACTACCCTAGGTAGTTATACTACTAGTAGTAAGAGGAGATAAGGTATTATTAACTATAAAGGCAGCCTTATATTTCCTTAATCTAAGAAGATAATTTACTATTATATACTCTTAGTAGTGTTTTATTTTCTCCTTCTAGCTTATACTAGGTAAAAATCGTCTATTATCTTAAAAAGTTATAGACTAGATTAGTACTACGTATTTAATAACTACTAAGAAGTCTTAAGTTATTATATTAAGTTATAATAGCTCTATAACTTAATATATTTTAGCCTTAGTAGTATAGTTGTACTTAGCTAGCTAAGTAGCCTAATTCGCCGCGTTTCTTATAGGCTTAAGTAAGTTAAAGTATTTAATACAAGCTTACTCTTGTTTAATATACTTATCTATACTAATAGTTTACTTTAGGTTTAATAGCTACTAGCGTAGTAGCTAATCTAGTACGTAGTACGTATGTAGTAGATATAGCAAGACTAAGGATTAGATAAATATAATAATATACTAGAGGCTTAACTACTCCTTTTTATACTTGTACTAATTACTTTAGTATTTCTTAGCTAGTATCTTGTAGTATTTAATATTATCTTTAAATACCTTAAGGTCTATAGCTAAGAGTTTAGAGTATCTTGTTAGAGTCTTAATATTAGTAGCTAGGGTATAGTTAGTAATTACTAGAACTTATAGTACTACTAGTCTCTAGATTAGTAGAGTAATTATATCTAGGTTAATCTTATCCTAAACGTTATATACTATATATCTAGGTTATAGCTAAGTAATTTAGGCTATATAGTTAGTATTACTTCTTAGTATTACTATTAGATTGTATTGCAATGTAGATACTATATTATATTAATTGATTCGATTAGCTTAATTTAGTTAATATAGTAAGATAGTTGTAGTACTACTCTACTTTATTTAGTTAAGATAGTAATTGTTTATATTAGTTAATATATTAATCGCTTATATTAGTTAAAGTAGTAAGACTCTTAATTATAAGATTTAAGGAGTCTAATCTAATATAGAGGTTACTAAAAAGCCTTTTTTATAACTTCTATATTAGACTCCTTAAATCTAATAAGAGTATTATATAGACTCTAGATCTCTCTACTTCTATAGTAAAAGAAGTTTACTAAAACCCTAAGAAATTATAGATTTAAACTAGTCTTATATAAGCCTTATTATATAATTAGTAATAGAATAATTATATTCTTTTATATAGATAATATTATTATTACGTACTCTAAGTATAAAGAGGGTAAAGCTAATAAAGCTATTACTTTACTTAAAGATAAATACTTAATTATAGGTAGAAAGGAACTAAAATAGTTCCTTAGAATTAAAGTAATTTAAGATTAAGCTAAGAAGCTAATTTAATTATCTTAAGCCTTATATATTAAAATAATTAGATAACTTATTAACTATATAGATTAAAGATAAAATACACTAATAGCTATAATTAAGCTATTCTTATAAGAAGGGCTTACTACTCCTATAATAGGGCTGCCTATAGTACCTATTAGATAGCTTACCTAGGTGCGTAGTAATTACAGTTAGAGTACAACGCGAATAGATATAGTTATTAGGTTAACTATTAATAGGGCTAAGGTATAATAATAATTCTAAATAGTAGATATTAAGAGTGTATTACTCTAGGTTAAAGATTAGGATTAACAATATTATCTTAATAATAGATATCCTACTAACTATATACTTATAGTTTTATCTTCTTAATCTATATAATTTATAGGATAGATCCTTAGATTACCTTAATCTATTAATCTATAGAATAGATCCTTAGATTACCTTAATCTATTAATCTATAGAATAGATCCTTAGATTACCTTAATCTATTAATCTATAGAATAGATCTATAGATTACTATATATAACTTGTTATATATCTAGGTTATATTCTATATTACTATCCTATCTAAGTCCTTTAGATTTGTAGCCTATTAGGTTATCGTCTAAAGGTAATTTAAGCTCTATTAGTTCTAGCTCCTATATAGAGTTATAACCTATAACAACTCCCTTAGAGATTAATAAGTATTAACGTAAAATTAGATTACTACTATTTATAGTAGTTATAACTAGACTAGATATTACTTTTACTACCTCTTATCTAGCTTAATTCCTTGTTAATCTAAGTAATAAGTACTAAAAGGTAGCTAACTAAGTACTCCTCTATCTCTAATCTACTTAAGTATAAGTACTAGAACTAAGAAGTAGAGATATACTTAATATTATAAGTAATACTTTATTTACTAATAATACTTTAGATTATAAGAGTTTATAAAGATATATAATTAAACTATTTAGTAGCTTTATTATATAGAGAGTAAGTAAGTAGGATATAGTTACTACTTCTATAACTAAAGCTAAGCTTCTTACTCTTTCTTAAGTAGTAAAAGAGGCTATCTTTATTATATAACTTTTCTACGAGCTTTAGATTACTTTGTAGACTAATCTAATTACAATTAAATATAATAATACTTAGATTATCTAACTAGTAACTTAGGATATAGTAAAGCTTTAGACTAAACTAAGGTATATTAATATCTATAATTACTAGCTTAGATAAGAAGTCTTAAAAGAAATCCTAAAGATAGAGTATATATAATTAGATAAAATAATTATAGATAGAATAATAAAAGTATTACTATTAAATAAATAGGTAAGGTTTCTTAATTAACTTGTACTAGTTAAGCGAGATTAATTAGTCTTAAGTAAAACTTAACCCTAACTAGAAGAGATACGGGATTAACTTAAACTAATTACTCTGCAGCTAGCTAAAAACTAAGGTTTCTAGCTAAGAGAGTATATTAGATAAGATACGTAATCTAGAGATTAAGTAGTCCTAGGATTATACTAATCCTAAACTATAGGAAGCTATCTATCTAGACTATTATATACTAAATAGCTATTACAAGAATATTAGCTAATTATATTATAATCTAAATATTGTAAAGCTAAACTATAATAATAAAGATAATAGATCTCTAATACTAATAATAGGTAATCCTAGTAAGCTAAGAGAGACGCATATATAGATTAGATAGAGAAGGGAGATAGAGATTAATTAATTAATATAATTAATCGAATTAATCCTATTAACTACAATCTTTACCTTTAAGTAACCCTATAATCCTATAATAGTCTACTTATTATTATAGAGAGAGATAAGTATATACAATAATATAGCTACTTAAGTAAAAGTTATATTAAAGCTCTTTGTAGAGGCCTACTACCTAACTAGTAGTAGTCTTAGCTTTTTATATAGGATAACGCGCGTATACACACCTTATATGTAATAATAAGATAGATAGCTTAATACTATATTATACCTATAACCTAGCTACCTTACTTACTTAACCTTAACCTAATCGAGCACCTCTAGTAGCGTCTTAAAAAGATAATGCATATGTACTACCTACAATACAACAACTCCTTACAAGTTAAAGAAGAGTAGGAGGGCTTCTACAGCGCGTTAAAGGAGTGCTAGCAGCGTATACCAGGTACGCTCATACGCAAGCTTATCTTGAGTATGCCGAGAAGGATTCAAGCTTGTAGGCGCGCGCGAGGCTAGTAGACTAAATATTGATTCAATTCTCTTTAAATACAAAAAAAAACCTGAGTTTTTATATAATTTTAGGTGGTAGGTAGTTGTAAACGATGAGGCGTCAATCTCGTGTTGGGCGCGCACGTGCCACGCTGTGCTAAACTTTTGTCCAGTCACTGTACTTGACTCTTTAACATGCTATCTTCATTGAGTAGTCGCTTGTCTCACCCATTTACATTTGCTTGCGACTAACATTGTCGCCTGCCGGTATGTTTCGTCTTTGGTGCCTTATCAGTATACTGACTGTACGCATGTTCAGTCTGCTTCTGCGGTCGTCCCACAATTTTCATACCGATAAGCGGCAGCTCTATAGAATTATGAGCTCCGGAGAGGAGGTCGGTGATTTATACGACGTACAGGATGAGGTTGGTGATGGTCGAAAATAGATAGCTTCCTCGCAAGCCGTTATGTACACTGCTTGTGAGTACTCACTTAGTGCTCAACCATTTATTATCTCAAACTGACGCTTCCCCACACGCTCTGAGAACATTACTGTACAAGCCGGCCTCTAGCCCCTATATTGCTCAACTACTACTTGCAGTTGATACGATATTTTTTACTGCCCTATCTACTGAACTGAAGCCCGAATAAATCGTATATATTTTCAATTAAAGTGGAGTTACTATAGTTGAATCCAACTGGGGTAGAAACTAAGATAAATTGATTGGTTAGCAAGCCTGGGTGCCGAGTTTCGGGTGGTACAAAGGCATAGAATTGGCAGTGAGAAGATGACACCATAGCCCACTTATCGCTCACCAGCCTTTTTTTTTAAAGAAATACATTCTTTCACTGCACTCAGAATACTACTTATATTGGCCGGTAGTTTCCATACAATTCTTTCAACAGTCCCAACCTAAGAACTCCACCGACAATTCCTACGCACTGCCAATATCATCATCAAGGTTGATCTTGTAACTGTCCTCCTCACAACAGCACAAGGGCATTAGGATAGCTGAGATACCTTCCACCAAAAATAGCATACGTAGCGCTTGTCGGAAGTATTCCACGACTTCACCCACCAAGCATTTCCATTGGCCCAAGGAATATTTGTAGTTCCAAAGTCAACCTTGTAGTTCAGAATCACCCTGTCTCCTGAAAAGATACTGCCCTCCTCATAAAGGTAGCCTGAGAAAGTGGCAGGGACGAAGACCGTCTCTTTGCTGACTGTAGCAAGTAAGTGGCCAAACCCGTTGTTCTCATTCGACCAGTTCTTCTTCACTGGGAGGTCCTCGTTGATGGACTTGACATCAGTCTGCCCACCCGCGTTCGTTCTTATTGACCCTTTGATCTCGCAGACGGAGCCAGGATCGTCTCCGGTGGATAGCATGTAGATCCTGACTTCTGTTCTATAGCGAGCGACGGCTAGGGGAGCGACCACGTGACCATCAAGTGCCTTTTCCTCAGAGGATTTAGGCCCCTCCGGTATATCCGCGTATGAGATAGGCCTCGCATTCACCATTGCTTCGGATACGAGATGAGAAGAGGTCAGCATACTTTCGCTTAATTTGGTATTGCTGAAAGACTATTAGATTCGTTAGGCGTCATCTATAAAGTGGTGCATAGCTAGGTGACAAATCTACCATCGTAGGAACAAAGGATGAGAAGAGTTTCTTCTAATCGGTTTATCGAGCAAAAGGGCTGTTTCGGTGCGGTAGGGCGGTCTCAGAACGATTGAAGAAATATTAAGCTGATCGGCTAGGCCTATAACTTCTGATGAAAGAGGGAAGAAAGCTCTCGGCCACCATTATTTATACATGTCGCGATTGCTTCGGTTCACTGGGTATTCAGGAGCTCAGCGACTGTGGTCAGGTATTTCGGACGTAATGGAAACCAGAAATCAGCCCACTCCTGCATTGAGTGTCGACAGCGGGGGCAATGGATGCGTGTGCGTGGCGTCGAGTCTTTGATTCAGCTTACTCCGAATTGCATATAAGCAAGCAGACGCACATCTCACATGCTGAAATCGGTAAATCCCACAAGGGGGATCGGGATATTTATTGGTCGCCACTTCAGGATGATGTACTGACGCGTTTCTTTCCTAAATAATCGCCTAAATTGTCGCTACGTAGACGGAGGAGGACTTTAAGTGGATACAATAGCACCTTCTAGTAGGCGAATACCCGAGACCCGGAAGAGTATACAAAGTAATAAAATTAGAGAAGAGAAAGTAGTTACCACGAGTAAATGCATCCGAAAACGAGAATAAACGGTGTTGGTGGCGTCGAAAATAGGCCAAGTCACCCAACATCTTAGTTAATACTCCTAACGTCATATTACTCACAACACGTTTCAACAGTCATTCTGTCATACGGAAGCTTCCGAGGAGGTGATGTTCTCCACTGCAAGCCATCACCCGACCCAGCGCAGATACATGCATGTTGCAGTCGCGGCTGCAATTGGTTTCTGGTTTCTGTATAACACGGGCTCACCCAATCAGAGTTAGTGTGTTGCAGGGGTCGCGCCGCAGCCAATGTAGTTAAGCAGGGCTCCCGCTCGGTTGATTTCCCTACTCAACACCACCACTGATGTGGGGCAGTAAGGGACGAAGTCCTAATAGATGTTCTGGATTTATCATCGGGAGTATGACTACGAATACAAGGTGATATTTATTCTTTCATGATCTAGAGTTCTGCGGGTTAGTTGCATGTGATGATTTCCACGGGTGGCGGGGTTACGGCTTGTTGAGCTGAAAACTGCGTACTTGCTTGTTGCGATCCAACCTACACATTGCCAAGCTTCAGTGAACCGGTCAGTCAAATATAGCGCGCCATTTTCCGGCACGGACCCAAAGATAAAGTTCATTGAGTGCAGAGCGGGGATAACAAGAGCTGCTGTCAATAGGCGCGTAGAACTCGCTAGCTATCCTTGGCTTTGCATAGTTGCTCTTGTAGTGTTCTCTGGGCGCATGGACGAAAAAGACCAATCGCCATGGTGTTCTTCAGCCACGCAGCCAGCGTTCTCAGCTGTAGCTGCATCCAAAGGTCAGCATATCAAATATGACAAGCATTTCACCGCCGTTTGCAAAATTCTATCAACTTATACACTGGACTCTCTGACCCCCGAGATAATACGTTACGCTCTTGGTACCACGGTATCTGGCGTCCGGTTTGGGGTGGCACTAAACTCTCTACATTGTTCTCTTGCCTTATCAGGTAAGGTACTTGTTAGAAACCCAACGCAACGACCAAGGAAGTAGGGGTCTCGATCGGCACGTACGACAGCATCACACAGTCTCGACAAGCTCGACAGGCCGACAATCTCGACCGCATCGACTCAATCGAGACAGCGGGTGCTACAAAGTTCATAGGTGAGCAGGCACGATAAATCTGTTTAGCCCCCAGATGGGCGATGGCATAAGCGGGGCCCGGCTCAAGAATTCACCAAGCGCTCCATCACCTGCGAGACGCGCTAGGGAGTCTTCGTCTAGCCTATAGGACGCAGATTCAATATTAAACCTGCTTATATCATACGCGATACGGGCCATAACTAATTATGCCCCGCCGCATGATGACCTACACATACATTGCCCTTTGAAGCTTAACTCAACTTCCGCTTAATTATACCATCACTGTGTAAGCGGGTTACCGGCTGCCCCACTACCAAGAAACTAGCCGCAACCTATGAGAACCTTTCTACGAAATGACTAGATCCGCAAGTGGGTGTTGATAGTAATTGTAGATAATTTGCATGAAGCATTATGAGACGTGCACAGCCACTGCAGCTGTTTCAACTTGCTTGACGCCACGTGGTGACGGCCTTGGAGAATATTCGCCTTGTCCAGAGGTCACACAGTATTAGTCTGGGGAAATGGTTGGATATATTTTACGTTTTCCTAAGCATGAGAAAAGCATTTGCGAGAGACCTGTCATTCATTCATTCCGGCATAATAGAATATAAAAGAACATCTGCTTCGCGACTATAAAAGGGCACGGCTTCACAATGCTTTAACGTGTGTGTAAAAAAGAGAATGCTCAACATAACTCGAAGACCTCACTATTATTACTCTCTATGTCTATCAGAGCGAAACCGAAACCCTGCTCGCCAACCGGGGACTAGGTTAACATACAGCCAACTTTGCCGCATCCCCACACTCTCCCAATTACCGCACTAGTCAGCTGAAGTAATCGCCTCCAAAATGAGACTTGCCCGCACAACCGTCCAGTCCGTGATTGAATCCGGAGCCGAGACTGTAAGGAAGCAAAAAGGGAGGAAACCTGCCATTACGGATAAGGTTCGAGAACGTATTATTGCTCGTGCAACTCTTGATGCTGCCCATCGTCAACTGACTTACAAGGAAATTACCCGCCTAGAAGGCGTAGATGCCGGCCCTAAAAACCTAATAGCAGCGTTCAATATAGAGTCTTATAGGCGTCGCGTAGCCACTCCGAAGCCCTTGCTCACTGAAACGCAAAAGCAGGTACACCTTGTATGGGCAATTGAGCACTTAAGCTGGAAACTAGAGCGCTGGGCTCAAGTTGTCTGGACTGATGAGTGCTCCTTCTCGACCGAAGGCTTTGGAAGGGTCTATGTTACCTAACGGCCCGAAAAGAAGTATAATACACCTTGTTGCATCCCGAAGCTAAGGCGTCACTCCTCCTAGATGATCTATGGAAGTATTTTAGCGTTGGGGAAAGGACCGATGGTAGTGTTGGAGAGAGAAAGGGGAAGACTGACGGGTAAAGTACATAGGGAAAAGATACTTTCTTGGGTATACGATTTCATGAACTGGGTGGCACATCACCCAGATAATCGCTTGAAATATGCTATGCTTATGGAAGACAGTGCATGTCCGCATGATTAGTCTGGTATAGACAAGATGTGCTGGCATGTCAATTCTCCCGATCTGAACCCAATAGAGAATGTGTGTCGACTGCTGAAATAGAAAGTAGCTAAGGAATTTCCCGTATACCGTCGCAGAGCTAAGGCTGTGTGTTGGAAAAGAGTGGTCGGCATTGAATCCGTCTGGTTTTGCTAAATATTGAATGAGCCCTGCAAGGCAGTAATAAATGCGAAAGGAGGGCACGCCAAGTGGTAAATTTCTAGGATGTTGTAAATGTAAAGAAACTCTAAATGCAGTCAAATAAGAGCTTGAGTTGATTAATTATCGTCTTTCTTACTGTCTTTGTTACTGCCTGTACTCAATGATTTGATGCGCCATCAGATACCATCGAGGTCACAGATACTGTTCACAGAGATGATCTCCTCCATATTCAGGCCCTCCCAGAATTCTAGGGGCCAGTGGCACATGCGGAAAATTCATAACTGCAGCAAATGAGACTCGAGTCTTCAGATAGGATTCACTGCTGAAGCAGTGTGGGCTTCCGCTGACTTAATATTGATTGTTTTACAAAAAAACATTGTTGTTGCCACACACTTGAGCGATGATGCTTGTTAACGAATTGCTACTTTATGTTATGCATCCCCCTGGCGGACTTGGCTCGGAGTCCGGTCGGGACCTTGTTTTGATTCTCTCTACCACAGCATCCAAAGCTATTCTGACTAATCTACCCACGTGATTTCCTCCTATCGGCAACCTCCTAGCCTCCAACAGTTTGTTTATCAAAAGGGACTTTCAATAATAAACAAACTGGGATTGGCGGTCCGAAGGATTATACGTTTTGATTTGAGAAGGAGGATGCCGAGGAAGTGGCGTGTATGGTGGTGGTGATGCCTCTTGGGAGAGGGGGTCTTGTACCGCCGGTAAAGGCGTCTTCTTTTCCTTCGGAATTGGTGTTGCTGAAGGTTCTTTTTTGCTTTTGTTCTTCTTGGGGGGCTGGGAACCTCCTGCGAACCATTCAAGTCGAGAAGTTGGATTGACCTGGCGAAAATGGTGGGCAACCAAACACCTCCGGCATGCCTCGGAGGGCATATTAAAAGGTTTGAGAAGACGGAGTCCGTAGTAAATCCGCCATTCATGATTGTATGAAGCATTAATAGAGGAGGAAACCAAACCAAGCAAGGTATTAGCCTCATATTGGCTTCTTTTAGTTCCGAACTTAATATTGACAATGTCTCTGATCCACTGTATATTATTCTTTTAGCCTATGGCCACTCTAGAATTTAATCATCAGGAAGGCTGCACAGCGGGCTTACAGCTTGCTTGAGCTGAGAGTTGCACAGCTTTCGCGATGTATCTGCAATACGCTGGGTTTAAAATCGCGCATGTATGCGAGTCGTAAGCTGAAAAGCGCTTGACAAATACTCTGCGCTGCTCGTACTTCTCTTATACGTCGATTGGAGTATCTCACCTAAGTTCGTGGTGCTATCCCGGCCACGCCAGTCAAGCACACCTATCAAACTGCATTATCAAGTATTTCTCGATAAATTTCGGCTAGGCCGATGACGGTGGAGTTACGGAATACAGACATCACGTATTATCACTCCATTACAAAGGTTTACTACAGGAAATCATCACCAGTCTGCTCGCAAGGCTCCAATAAGACGGATGCGAACAGCTCCATGGCACGCCGAGCATGGCCTTACCACAACCGCCACCATCCTGTGATGGGCAAATGCTGAAAGACAACTTGGATGACAAACCATGGGAGTACTATGGCTATAAGGACTTTTCCGAATGGGGAGGATCCGACGATGACTTCCTCGTACTCCGACGTTTCAAGAGCCTCAACACAAGGGTGATCTTCTATATGCAAGATGGCATCACCAAATCAGAGGCAGAATTGAGAGAACTGGACCGTGGATACGGCCTTGTAGGTGCGGAGGATATCCACAACGGAAGCTTTAGCAATGATATTGGTGGGCTGCCGCGGCGTAAAATCACCATTGATCAAGCCCTGCGGAAACTAAAAGAATACGGCAAGAGCTTTTAATTAATTTTCTTCTCAATGCAGGCGCTGACGCAAACTGTTATGGTGATAAAAGGCGATCTTATAGCGTCATACACGGCCATTTGCGCACATCCTCGGGTGCGATAGCACGCAATACAGAACGTCGAGATCTGGCTCAAGGACTATGGTGGTATATATGAGTCCGAATCTCAATATGTAAACTCCACAGAGTATTTTGTAAAAAAATTTCATAGTGTAAAGACGCCTTTGCGACGCCTTTTAAACATATCAAACTTTTCCGACATTCCAAAATCTTTCTCGAGGGGCGTGAAAAGGTGAGCCACATATTTGTCCCCACCCACATATACCGCGGAGACGAAACTTTGACACTATGAAAGACTCCAACTTCACCAGACTGTGACCCTGAAACTACATTGGACCAAAGCGACACCCGCGTCGAAAGAGCCTGCATCATTATCACTACCGCAGTGGGCCTTTTTATGCTGATCACTCCGCCTTGGTGGCTTATGTTGTCGAAAGCAAAATAAAACAATTTGGGATTATTACGGGGTTTATTGTTTTATTTTTGGTCATGATTTTTTCTGTTACGGTTGCAAAGCGTTTTGAGATGCAATTTGCTTCACATATGATCCTCTCCTCTTGAGGTCCAAAGCCTTGCCAGTCACATACGATACGATCTTGATATAACTACGGAACAGAATCGGGAAAAAGATGTGCTGCAGTAAAACCTATAGATGCTATGCGGAATTATAGTCGTTACCTTGCGTAGGCCGCATCGACAGTTTTACATTTTCGCAGTTGGTTTATTCTCCTTCTTAAACGAGAGGGACACTTGGGTATGGTTGTGCAGCTCTGATCTTTATAACGAATTGCGAGTCTAATCACAGACCTTAGTGCTAGGCTGTGGATCTCTGTGAAAATGGTTCGGTTAAGGCAATTCGTGGCGGAAACTCCTGAGATGGTTCTAACATGTTCCCCGCCTTAGGTAATCATGAGGGACCAATGGCTGCAGTTGCCAAGTTACAGCCGCACCAGCTGAAAAAGATTTACCATTTCCGGCGCTGTAAAGTAGTCGCAGAAATTCTGAAACTATTCCTTTACTTTCTCCACCTCCAAATTTAATCAAGGGTCCAGTTGTTGTGTCAGATTCATGCAGTGCCCGTTGTATCGGCGCAAATCTTTGATGTTGTATGTGGTTGATTGATTGATTGTGTGTGCTGTGTGTGTCTATGAACTCGGTGCCCGCGCGCCTTTTGAGTGGGCGGGTCCCCAGCGGAATCCGGGTGCACCCGGAACCCGCCGATTGGCTCGCTTAGCTATTAGCGAAGCGCTAGCGTGCGATCGCATCGCATCGACATGTTGAATTGCGAGGCGAAGGATCGTTGCCGTTTCCGGCGTTACGAGGCTCTGCTGTTCAAAGCGGTGACATCCGTCTGCAGAATATTATCAACTATCGTAATACCTCCCCGCCGATATCTGCGTTTGCGCGATTTTTTTGGTACCAGGGTTTTGATACGAGTGGTTAGATTAGATGGTACATATCCCTTTGGTCAATTCAATCACTACTCAGCCCACAATACAACCTGCTACCTGTCACCTTGACTATGTGATAAGATGAATAGAAGAAACTCACTCGTATTCCCTGGTAGACTAGTGCCTTCCAAATCCATTCGTCTCACTATTCATGGGTTTCATGGCAACAGTTACCAAGCACAGTTGCGCGGCTGACATTACACTCAATTGGGGGGAATGGCCGCTGTAGGGCTTTGGAACTACTTTCTAAACCAATTATAATAATTTCATCGCGCATAGGTTTAGATCACGGAACGTGCATAAGGACGGCGACCTGCCAGAAGCCCAGCCGCGACCGGGTGATTCATTACCCTATTCAATGCGGCTCGTTTTGTAGATTGTAGGGAAACAACTTTGAAACTATCTAGCGATATATAGCTCTTTTAGTTTGCTTACGTCCTTCTCAAACTTTACACTCGCCACCTATCAACAAAAGCCTTCGCGAGGGGCCTCACGGCCTCGCATTGAGCTCCAAGCTTGCAGTGCCAACTAAGACTAGAGAGATCGAGCTGAATAGTATGATAGAGAGCCCACATTTAGTGGAATTACTCCTCAAAAGCTAACATAGGCAATATTCAAAGCTCAAGGAGGCTCAGAAATCCGTTAGCGAAAAGGATAGATATACTATTAAAGAGTTTCAGGAACTTCTCCTCCGAGTTAAAGCTTTATGGATTGAAGACACTACAAGATCCAAATGCGGCGGTAGTAGAATAAGCGACAGATTCCTTTAGTTATCGTCGAATGCTGTTCGAGTGCGATCTAACATACTACGGCATTATATTCGTCCACAGTCTCACGGGCCACCGCGAGAAAACATGGACGCACCAAAATGTCACTAAACCACGGCCGAAAGTATTGCTACCAAAACGAATCTTGCGAGCACGGATAATAGCCTTTGGATACGACGCTCACCCCTTACACTAGTGCAGGCTGGTTTCTGAGAACCAACACGGAGATCATTCGACAACCTTGCTTGCCAATTCCAGGGATGCTGATTGTACTGTAAAAGCATGTGAATTTCGTTTATCCTTGTTGTACTTACTCAGATAGAGCGACCGTCCGCTTATATTCGTAACACATTCTTTGGGAGGACTAGTATACTAGAAGGTACGTCCCTACGTTGTGTTGCGAAGCCTCTCTCGAGAAGAAAGTCTAGCTGATTATAACAGGCTTTTATACAGTCAAGGAAACGCGCCGACAAGCACTAAGAGGAAATTCTAGAGAGCACGTAAGGGCTAATGTTTCTCGGTACCCCCGTACCACAGTGTCGACATTGTTGACGTTGTGCAAACTTTTGCTAGTGTTACCAGTTTTGTTGTTCGCGGCCATTTTTAATAATGATACGGGTATCACGCCTTAGAATTGGTAGAGTCTGGAAAGCTACCTCTCTGTATAACCCAGTTTATGTCGGTTCGTATAGAACACAACTTAACTGGCAGGGTGCTTTGCGCTGCGGACCAGGACCTGGGGTTCCAAGTGGGGGCGGGGTACGAATGTCTCATCGAAACTCCTCTCCCCGCCCCGGCATACCATCTGTCAAGTGCATCGCAGTATAAAGTAAGTGAACGACGCTATCGCTTTTACGCACATATCGATGCAATTTTACGTTTCCTAGGCTTGTTTTGAAGGAGCAGCAGCCTTGTCCTAAGAACGCAAGTTTACTCACGGTGCGAAAACAGCTCTAGAGATTATTGGTGGGGTGTGCAACACTAAAGTTTTTTTTTATAATCTCTACTTGATCCCTCGGCCCGAAGACCGGATTACGTACTCCTGATCTTTGCTCAGCTCACCCTCTGTAAGCTCCCTCGCGCTTTGCATGATCTCCTCAATCGTCGCATGGCGTTGTTCTCTTGTTCCTTGGGGTGTTTCATTCTCTAGAACCATGGGTTTGAATTTAAAACTCGGGCCGAGTCCAGCTGTAGACTCTTTGTTCCTATACAGTTGTTCTTCTGTGCTAGGTGGCCAAAAAGGCGCTTCATTCGCTGTGGATTGAAAACCAAGGCATTGTGCGATATTTACAATTGGAAAAGCAGCAAAATGATCGTCATAAATTGGATCCATGGCATCCATGAGGGTAGTAACTGTAGGTAGCGAGGAATTTGCCAATAAGACCGTCCACGGATTCCGGCACACATCTGTTGAGCAAGACTTCTGTAAAAGCAGCATTGCGTTCAAACGGTCTAGAAGCTTCTTAGTACCTCGGTCCGGATTGCGAGCGAGGTTTTTCAACTCGTAGGGATCATCGTTTGTGTTGTAAAGCTCAATTTCATTAGTGTAGCACCAATGAGTGTAAAGGTATGCGAGTTTCTCTCCTACTATGCGGAGGGATTTGTAGGTGCCATTCAGTGTGGATATGCCGTTAGGAATTAAGACACCATTATTACCCCAGAATTCGATATTCAGGACCTCGTAGTTGTTACCGTATCCTGCGCCAGGATACTTAGCACTCGAATTTTTCCATTGGTCTAAAAGACTTCGGCCATCAAAGTACGATGGACGCTGCTCCTTTGGTACGCCGGCAATGTCAAGAAATGTTGGAGCGAGATCAATGAAAGAGCTGGGTATTGAGGATTTGGAGCCAGGTTGAATGCCAGGTCCACGAACGACGAATGGAAGGTTGGTATCCTCAATGAAAGCTGTTGCTTTGCCTGCCGTCATGCGATGGTTGCCAAGATGATAGCCATTATCTGACGAGAATACAACTGAAAACGGTCAGTGGATTTGACAGGCGAGCGAACCAGAGCGCACCGTAAGTATTTTCCAGAACACTGTTATCTTCGAGCATTTCCAATATATCTGCGAGAATCTCATCAACGCCTTGTAAAGCTTGGGCTCTCAATCGGTACTCCCTGTCTGTCCAAGTGATATTCACTTCGTCCATGGAAGGCAGGTCTTTGATCCATCCACCGATATTAGATTGCAATTCGTCCGATGGATTGTAATTCGGAAGCCTCGGTGCAGTGATGTTTGGGAACATATTCATATGACGCTCGCACGGAACAGTGACCCTGGTCTCATCATCCACGTGCGGCGCTGTAGGCGATAGGAACAAGAAAAATGGGTCTGGACCATCGATCAATCCTTGGAGCCGTGAGAGGGCTTTTGCACGAATTACATCAGTTTGGTGGTATCCGCGGTATGCAATTGGATGTTCGCCGTTAATAGACATGACCACGTTGTTTGGAGTTGTTTGATACGGTTCCACAAGATATTCGATGTGATCCCATCCTGCTGGTGGTATATTCCAATTCAATATATTGACGCCGTTCAAAAATTTCCCGATATCTACACTAGTCAGAGGAGTCAATGGGATGACTTAAGGCTAGTTACACTCAGTCTTGTATCCGGCTTTCTTCATCCAGTGCGGAATATACTCATTGCTTTGACCTGAAAGCATGAATTTCTCGTAATTACCGCTGTTCTTCTTCTCAACTCCAACCCTCTTACGATGGGCAAGAAATAGCCTACATACCCTGGGGAAGCGACATGAGTAACATTGGTGTTGTGCGCCGCTTGTCCACGAAGAAGTGTAACTCGGCTTGGACAGCACTGCGCACTCGTCGTGAAATGATTATTTGATTCTAGTCCCTTTGCTATCATTTCCTTTTGGAGTGTTTCCATGAATTCCATAGACCCAAGCTTGCGGTCTTGGTCATCGCTTAACAGAAAGACAATGTTGGGCTTGTTTGGTTGCAACGCGATGCTTAGGGAAGCCAACACTATTAACGAGGTTACAATGCTCGTGAAAGCCATAACTGTCGCTAAAAGGGAGTAAACTCCTCCGGATTGAACATAGCTGCCAGCTTTATAGAAAGCATTTCTTTATATACTCACTGCGGTGTAGATCTCAGCAACTCGTGACCCTGTCCTTTGCTCCACAGGTGCCTATCTTTGAGGTAGTCGGCTGTCGGTCGGCTGTCGGTCGGCTGTCGGCCGGATCTACTTACTTGAGCTAGTAGCCTGCCGGTAGTATGACGAAATTTTAATCTATTAGCTATTTACTTAGCCTTCTCTACGAAAGTATATACGACTTAGAGCATGTTATTCTCGATTTATTTTGCGCCAGTGTAATAAAAATATAGACCATTTAATCTATATACCTGTACGACGACTAGCTCAAGTATTATCGGATGCAATGCGCAGTTTAGAGATAGAGCAATTGTTGCGGAGCAGCTCGATGCAGTGGATTGAGAGGATCTATTGAATATTGGACGGTAGCTCGCTAGAGTTCTAACGTGTCTGTGCGCGTGACGAGCCAGTTCGCGTGACGAGCCACCCTCACCAAAGTCGCGACCTCAAAGATGAAGCTGCAGAGCCACACACAATAGCTATTATTATAAAATTTTGTAGTCGAGTAGTAACTAGAGGCTTACGAGTAATTTAGACCATCTGAATTTTGCTAGAAGGTTAACGTTGCGGCTAGAGCAAGTAGTTTTAAGTAGAGCTACTTGTCAGATTTAAGGGGCTTGATATGGAGGTTACTGAAAAGGCTTTTTGGCAACGGCCAGGTGGATCACTTGATTGAAGGAGTACGAGCAAGTATGTGATAAATCTCTGTGATAAATTTGATGATTGATTGAGTTGAGTTGATTCATTTTTCTAATTCTATCTGCCTCTGTGCTCCTCTTAATACCCTCAGGGTTCTCAGCTCGCTCAGGCCTCTGCCGGGGCGAGCCTTTGTTTGGGTTGACTTTGTTGAGCCTTGGCCAAAGGGGTGCTTAAGCAAGGGCGCCGCCTCAGTCAAAGCGCGCCTTTGTGTGAGGTGCGCTGCTTCATGTGCCGGCGCTCACCTCAGCTGAGTCCAGATGCACCTGGAGGCTACTAGTTTGCTGGCTCAGCT
>JALNQK010000253.1:0-29838 GCA_028458525.1 Ophiosphaerella herpotricha
CTAGTTTGCTGGCTCAGCTGCTGGCGCGATGCTGGAGTTGAGCCTCGCCATGGTTGAGGTTGCTCGCCGAGCTCTTGGCGCGCGCTGGTGCACGCGCACGTGCGCGCGAGATCGATCGCCATCGCGATCTCGATCGCCATCTAGATTGCCATCAACGCCACCTCATCAACGTCGCCTCATCACTGCGAGCCCACGAGCCAGCTCGTAAGCCAGCTCGCAGCTGAGCTCGTGCGTGAGTTAGATCGCGTGAGTGTGCGTATGGGCCACGGCGTAATTCCATTTGTAGCTGGCTGCATCGCTGATCTGATGGTTCAATCTGACAGAAGTACTCTACTAAGTACTTTATTCCTATAATAAGGTCTTTTTATTATAGTACTATTCTATATACTAAGTTTAATACGTCTGTATTAACTATTAGTAGTAGTTCTAGGTTAAATATTCTTAGTACTAGGTCTTCTTAGAATTTTTCTTTTATAGTTCTAAATACTTCTTTATATTCTTTTATCTATTTAAAGGGTATATTCTTCTTTATTAGTCTTATTAGTAGTTTTATTAATTCTAACTATCTTATAATAAACTTTTAATAAAAGTTTATAAGTCTCTAAAATTATTAGATCTTAGTAATATTCTTTAGTATTAGCTATCTTATTATAGTATCTATCTTTGCTAAGTTAATTCTTAGTTGTTCTAGTTTAATAGTAAATCCTAAGAAGTTAGTCTTCCTTGTATAGAATTTGTATTTTCTTATTTTTAAGAATATTTAGTTTTCTACTAAAAGTTCTAGTATTTTATATACGTATTTTATGTAGTCTTCTTTGTTTTTAGAGAATATTAGGATATTATCTAAGTATATAAAGATAAAGACGTCTAAATATTCTTTTAGTATAGTATTAATCTTTTCCTAGAATATTACTAGTATATTAGTTAGTCTAAAGAGTATAACTTAGTATTTATACAATCTATATTATATCCTAAATACTATTTTCTACTTATAGCTTTTTACTATTTATATTTAATAGTATATGTTCTATATATTAAGTTTTATAAAGATTCTAGCTTTACTTATCTTATCTTATATTTTATCTATATAGGGTAAGAGGTATCTATTTTTATCTATTATTACGTTAGTTCTCCTAAAATCTATATAGAATCTTTTTTCTTTAGTTCTTTTCTTATCTATAAAGAGAGTTCTATATACTACTAATAACTTTAAGAGTCTTATCTACTTGTTTCTAAGTACTATTTTAATATATTTTTTCTTAATTTCTACTTACTCTTTAGTTTTCTTATAGACTAGGCTCTATCCTATAGATTTTCTTTCCTCTAGTTCTATTCTTAGGTCCTATAGTTTATATATTAGTTAATAATTCTTAAGTTCTATAAAGAGTTCTTTCTACTTCTTATATTCTTCTAGGAATTTTTCTATATATCTTTTAATACTTACTTATAGCGTATCTTGTCTATATATAATTTCTCCTATTTTCTAGTTAATTTAGGGGTTTACTATCTCTAGCTATAGTATCCCTAATATTATATCTTAGTATTTGTTAAGTTGTATTATATCTATAATTAAGTTTTAGATTTTTAGTCTTTATACTTCTAGTATTAAGAGTTAGGTCTTAGAACTAATTAGTTTTTAGAATAGTAGTCCTTTTATTGTACTTAGCTATCTTAGGTATTTCTTAGGTACTTACTATATCCTTTACTATTCTACAAACTTTCTTTGTATAAAGTTCCTAGTAGCTCTACTATCTACTATAATTTAGATTTTTCTTCCTTAGTAGTAACTCTCTATAGTTACGTATAGTCTCTTAACTCTTTTAAATATTTCTTTCTTAGGCTAGTATTTTATTTTAATTTTTTCTTATATATACTTAGAGTATTTATTTTATATATATTTATACTAAGGCTTTCCTTATATATATTCTTTAGATAATTTATATCCTAGTTCTAATACTAAATATCCTTTCTTTATTTTAACTAGTTACTATCTATAAACCTCTATCCTATTAATAACCCTTACAAGGCTTTAGTTATTACTACGTTTTAGCTAAGCCTTGTTTATTTCTTTAGGTTTCTTATATATTTTACAGCCTATCTCTATATAAGATACCTAAGTAATTTTGTAGTATATAGGGTATTCTAACTATACTCTTATATTATCTCCTTCTCTATACTTATCCTATCCTAGCCTATTCTATACTAGAATATATTACCTAACTAGTATACTCTATATATAGGTATCTTTAAGCTATTTTATTTTCTTTACTAATTAGGTTTATTTTTCTTATATAGGTATATCTCCTATAACTACTATATTTATCTCTATCTAGTATCTAAAGAACGTAATCTTTATTTCTTTTAGAAAGTATAACTTCTATTTATTATATACTTCTTCTATACCTATTATTAGTCTTTATCTTAATAAGAATCTCTTATCCTATACTAGTATCTCTAGTTTAGAGTTTTCTTAGCTCTCTATACTAGAGTTCTCTTAACTCTTTATACTAGAGCTCTTTCCTTTTAAAGTATCTCTTAGATCTTCTTATATTATTTATAACAAGGTTAGGAGTCTTACTCTATAGGTTATTACTTCTAATCTCTTATCTTAGTCCTTATAAGCTTCTTCTACCTATTCCTAGACTTATTCTTTTATTACTACTATTTAGTTCTATTTCTCTTATAAGAACTATCCTACTCCTTATTTTATATAGATATATATTAGGTAGTTATTTTTATAGTAAAATATCTAGTATAACCTTTAGTAGTTCTTTTAACTAGCTACTACCTTTTCTTGTAGTTCTTCTATAGGTTCTCTAGAGTTCTTTCTTATCTTATTTATTTTTAACTATATCTTTTTCTTCTTATTACTTTTGTAATCTTTTATAAAGTATCCTTTCTTTCTATAGTTATAGTAAGTAAAGTCTTTCTTACCTTCTTTTTTTTTACTTCTATAGTCCTTTGTATAATACCTCTTTTTATTATAGTTATAGTATTTAAAGTCTTTCTTTTTACTTTCTTTATTAGTATCTAGGATTATTAGATCTCTTTAGTTTTATTAACCTTTTAATTCTCTCTATTAGTTCTTCTTCTATTTTTAGAGTTTATTATTAATTTAAATAGCTTAGGCCTTTATAGCTTTAAGTATTAATACTTTCTCTATTTGTATTATTTTGTATTAAATTTCCTTTTTTAAGCCTTGTTTAAATCGTACTATTAGTACTTATTTATTTTACTTAGTATTTATAGATAACTATTTAAACGTAGATATATATTCTACTACTTCTTTTATCTACTTTAGATTAAAGAGTTTTTCTTCTACTTATCTTGTAATATCTATATCTCTAAATACTACTTTAAGCTATATAATAAATTGTTTATAGTTACTAAATATTATTATAGTTTTTTCTTTCTACTTTTTAGGTATATTAAGCCTATAGTCTATCTAGTAAAGATTAAACTACTTTATTACTTTTCCTTTAAAATATATTCTAATATATATAACTTTCTTTTCTTCTATATTAAAGTACTTAGCTTGTATATCTAAGTATAGTATTACTACTACTAGGAAGGTTTATAGGTTCTTTCTTTCTTTATTAAACTTTTCTAGTTTTAGTATCTTAGGTAGTTTCTTTATTATACTTATTCCTAGGCGTCTAGTAATACCTTTAATTCTTTCCTAGCCCTTAGTAATAGCCCTTACCTAGGTCTTATTCTAGTTAATATAGCTTCTTAGCTTATTGTTTTATTTAAGGAGTTTTACTATTATATCCTTTATCTATTCTCTATCTTTATAGAGACTTTATAAGATTCTCCTAATATCTCTAAAGTCTATATTATCTAACTTGTATATCTTAAGAGGTCCTCTTGTTTCTAATATAGCTATTGTTGTTGCGTAGCTTAGACTATACGCTACTTACGCTTTACTCTCTAAAGTAATAATTATTAAAGTATTATAAGACTACTTATAGTACCTATTAGATAGCTTACCTAGGTACGTAGTAATTATAATTAGAGTATAACGTAGATAGATATAGGTTTTAGGCAACTATTAATAGGGCTAAAGGTATAAGATAATTCTAAATAGTAGATATTAAGATTGTATTACTCTAGGTTAAGGATTAGGATTAATAATACTATCCTAATAATACGTATTGTATAAGCTATATACTTTATACTTAGCCCCTAATCCTTTAATCTATTACTCTATTGTTTGTAGATCTATAGATTATTCTAATCTATTACTCTGTTAATCTATTACTTATAAATCTATAGATCTATAGATTATACTACGTAATTATTATTACGTGTTTAGGTTATATTCTACGTTACTGTCCTACCCTAGCCCCTTGTAGGTGCTGTTCTTAGGTTCTTCGCCTATTAGTAATTCGGGTTCTACAGGTTCTAAATTATGTAAAGGGTCGTAGCCTATAATATAGTACGCCTAACCTACTTAATTTGCTCTTGTTAAAGAGAAGATATAGTAAGAATAATATCTAATTCTTAGTAGGTTGATTAAGGCATTATTGGTTAAGTTATTTGGGGTAGGAGATTACTAGGTGCGCAAAGTTAGTTGGGGTAGCGGCTTGCTTGTAATAGCGGCTCGCTTGTAAACTACGTTATTAGAGTATTGTTAGAAAATATAGACCTAAGTACTACTAATAATATATTTAGGTAGTATTGTATACTTATATAGTAATTTTATTGTTAATTATATATATCTCTACTAATATCCGTCTCTTTTCTTAAAAGTACTACTTTAGAAATGTCCCTACTTTGTTTAGCAAACGAATTACTTTTATCTATAGTAGAAAATATAGAATTAGAGGGGGATATTAACGCCTTTGTACAAACTAACCGCTTCCTTTACTATCTACTAAATAACTATCTCTACTATTATAATATAGAACAGTCTAAAGGCTCAGCATTACTATGGGCTATTACCCACGGCCAGGAGGTAACGGCTGAGAGGGTGCTGAGAGAGGTAGCTAATAGCTGGATTACAAGTAACTATAAAAGAATAAACCATAGGAAATTACTAGTAATAGCAGCGAGTAAGGGGCATAAAGGGATAGTAAAGCTACTACTCGAGCATGTCAATATCGACAAGCGTGTTGATATTAACGCGCTGAGTAAAAGCTATAGCGACGCGCTCTACGAGGCTTCGGCAAAAGGCCATAAGCAGGTTGTAAGACTACTGCTCGAAAATGGCGCCAACGTCAACGCGCAGAGTGTCCATGGTAGTGCGCTCTACGGGGCTTCGGCAAAAGGCCACGAGCAGATTGTAAGACTACTGCTCGAAAATGGCGCCGACGTCGACGCGCAGGGTAGATGCAACGGCGGCGCGCTCCAGGTAGCTTCGGCAGAAGGCCACGAGCAGATTGTAAGACTACTGCTCGAAAATGGCGCCAACGTGGACGCGCAGAGTACAGGCTTTGGCAGCGCGCTCTATACAGCTTCACGTAAAGGCTACGAGCAGATTGTAAGACTACTGCTCGACTATAGTGTCAACGTCAACGCGCAGAGTGAATATTACGGCAACGCGCTCCAGGTAGCTTCAAATAATGGCTACAAGCAGATTGTAAGACTACTGCTCGAGAATGGCGCTGACGTCAACGCGCAGGGTGGACACTACGGCAACGCACTCCAGGCAGCTTCAAATAATGGCCACGAGCAGACTGTAAGACTGCTGCTTGACTATAGTGCCAAAGTCAACGCGCAGGGTGGATATTGCGGCAACGCGCTCCAGGCGGCTGCATATGGAGGCCACGAGCAGGTTGTGAGACTACTGCTCGAAAATAGCGCCAACGCCAACGCGCAGGGTGGATACTTTAGCAGCGCGCTCCTGGCAGCTTCAGATAAAGGCCACGAGCAGATTGTAAGACTACTACTCGAAAATGGCGCCGACGTCAACGTGCAGAATAAATTTTTCGGCAACGCGCTCCAGGCAGCTTCGAATAATGGCCACGAGCAGATTGTAAGACTACTACTCGAAAATGGCGCCGACGTCAACGTGCAGCGTGGACATTACGGCAGCGCGCTCCAGGCAGCTTCAAAGAGTGGCTACGAGCGGATTGTAAGACTACTGCTCGACTATAATGCCAACGTCAACGCGCGGGGTGGATTTTACGGCAGCGCGCTCCGGGCGGCTAAAATGGAAGGCCACGAGCGGGTTGTAAGACTACTGCTCGACAATGGTGCTGCCAGAACCCATTGATAAACACGGCGGATTGGAGCGCGGCGCTCATGGCTGAGCGGGCCAATCAGCAGATTCCAGGTACACTCGGATTCTGCTGAGTGCTTGCCGACCCGAAAACCGGCCTCGCAGAGGCTTCAGAGCTGGGAATCTCAAAGATATCTGGAGGAGCGTGGAGGAGAGCAGGGGGTAGAGGATTCAATCGGTTCAATCGATTCTATCAATCAATCAATTCTAACGTCCCGATCCTTTATCACGTCCATTTATCAGGTTCTTGTGCTACTTACAGAAGACCGTGCACAACCACCAAACCCTCTCAAATCTGACAGCATCATTTACTTTGTGTCCAGACTCGAGCAGCACTAGACGCTGCTCGTGGGCGGTCATGTCTTGTGGTGGTCACGCAGAGAGTCGTGGATGGAGATGGTACTTACCAGCCGAGGTTTCCCAACACCACCAATGAAGGCTTGTGTCAGATTTGAAGGGGTTTTGAAGGTTGTGCACGGTTTGCCGAGAGTGGCACAAGAATGTGATAAATGGACGTGATAAAAGATTCGAACGTCAGAATCGATTGATTGGTGAGATTGAGTAAACTGATTGAGTTGCTTTATCTTCGAGATGCTCAGCTCCGCGGCCTTTGTTACGGCACAGAATCCGGGTGCACCTGGAATCTGCTGATTGGCTCGCTTAGCTAGTGGCGCACGTGCCGGCTCGACTGGCAACGTCATGGCTGGCAACGTCATGGCTGGCAGCGTCATGGCTGGTAGCGTCACATCTGACAGTATGCCAGATCCTTGTACTCGCCCGTCTCGCTGTCCTGGACCTTTTCGCGGATGACCTTCAACACCAACACCTACATCGCCACCACCTATCTGCCGCGCCAGGCTCATCACTCATCGCATTACCAACGCGCGCTGGCAGTAGTAAGCTGGCACTGGCAGCCAAAGGCATACGCTCGGTAGTAGATGGACGATGGATTGAGGAGTAGAAAGGCATACGCTCAGTAGTAGATGGACGGTGGATTGAGGAGTAGATTCTGCGGTTTTAGCTCACGATGGAGGCCTACCTCCCTGCAGTCGCCTTTGCTCTCGACAACACCATTGCACCCTGGTGCCTTGACCAGCCATACTAAATTGAAAGATCGCCCTCACAACCTCACAACCTCATAACCTTATAACCTCACGGCCTCACAACCTCACGGCCTCACAACCTCACGGCCTCACAACCTCACGGCCTCACGACATCCGTCCCTACCCGCCAACACCAACACCTACATCGCCACCACCTATCCGCCGCGCCAGGCTCATTACTCATCGCATTACCAACGCGCGCTGGCAGTAGTAAGCTGGCACCGGCAGCCAAAGGCATACGCCCAGTAGTAGATGGACGATGGATTGAGGAGTAGATTCTGCGGCTTTAGCTCACAATGGAGGCCTACCTCCCTGCAGCCGCCTTTGCTCTCGACAACACCATTACACCCTGGTGCCTTGACCAGCCATACTAAATTGAAAGATCGCCCTCACAACCTCACAACCTCATAACCTTATAACCTCACGGCCTCACAACCTCACGGCCTCACAACCTCACGGCCTCACAACCTCACGGCCTCACGACATCCGTCCCTACCCGCCAACACCAACACCTACATCGCCACCACCTATCCGCCGCGCCAGGCTCATTACTCATCGCATTACCAACGCGCGCTGGCAGTAGTAAGCTGGCACCGGCAGCCAAAGGCATACGCCCAGTAGTAGATGGACGATGGATTGAGGAGTAGATTCTGCGGCTTTAGCTCACAATGGAGGCCTACCTCCCTGCAGCCGCCTTTGCTCTCGACAACACCATTACACCCTGGTGCCTTGACCAGCCATACTAAATTGAAAGATCGCCCTCACAACCTCACAACCTCATAACCTTATAACCTCACAACCTCATAACCTCACGGCTTCACAACCTCACGGCCTCACGACATCTGTCCCTACCCGCCAACACCAATACCTGCCAACACCAACACCTACATCACCACCACCCATCCGCCGCGCCGGGCTCATTACTCATCGTATTACCCAACGCGCACTGGCAGTAGTAAGCTGGCACCGGCAGCCAAAGGCATACGCCCAGTAGTAGTGGACGATGGATTGAGGAGTAGATTCTGCGGTTTTAGCTCACGATGGAGACCTACCTCCCTGAAGTCGCCTTTGCTCTCAACAATACCATTACACCCTGGTGCCTTGACCAGCCATACTAAATTGAAAGATCGCGACCTCACAACCTCACAACCTCACGGCCCCACGACATCTGTCCCTACCCGCCAACACCAATACCTGCCAACACCAACACCTACATCGCCACCACCCATCCGCCGCGCCAGGCTCATCACTCATCGTATTACCCAACGCGCGCTGGCAGTAGTAAGCTGGCACCGGCAGCCAAAGGCATATGCTCGGTAGTAGATGGACGATGGGTTGAGGAGTAGAAAGGCATACGCTCAGTAGTAGATGGACGGTGGATTGAGGAGTAGATTCTGCGGTTTTAGCTCACGATGGAGGCCTACCTCCCTGCAGTCGCCTTTGCTCTCGACAACACCATTACACCCTGGTGCCTTGACCAGCCATACTAAATTGAAAGATCGCGACCTCACAACCTCACAACCTCACGGCCTCACAACCTCACGGCCTCACAACCTCACGGCCTCACAACCTCACGGCCTCACAACCTCACGGCCTCACAACCTCACGGCCTCACAACCTCACTGCCTCACAACCTCACGGCCTCACAACCTCACTGCCTCACAACCTCACGGCCTCACGACATCTATCCTTACCTGCTAACACCAACACCTACATCGCCACCCGCCGCGCTAGGCTCTCATGACTTATCCAAGCCGCGAGCGAAAAGACAGAAGACGGGGCAGCCGTGTGAAGAGGGCTGTGTCGCGGTCAGCGGGCACATGGCAGTGCGGCGAGCGCGCACTCGCGCAACCCTGGCAAAGGCTTACTCCCGACAAAGGCTCGCCCCGGCAAAGGCTCTGGAGCTGAGAGTCTCAAGGATATCTAGAGGAGCACGTAGATAGACGTGTCAGATGCGATGCGCATCTGGCGGTGGAGCAATCTGACGATCGATGGCACTACGATCCAGACGATCACATGCAAAACGGCAATTATAAGTGCACAACGTAGGCTCAATTCTTACAAAGTAGAGCAGCAAAATCAATGTACAATAGAGCTTGAGAGCGTATATAAAGAGGTCCCCATAACTTACTATAGAATCAATTCAATCCACTCAACTCAACTACTCGAACTCAATCAAGCTTATCACATCAGTTTTGTGTACATCAAATCCGACATCAAATCCGATCCGATAAAACCCATCAAATCTGATAGGTAACTGGAGCGCGCCGAGCCTTGGCACGACCCCGCCAATTTACGTGGTGACACCTACCGAACGACTTCACAATGCAGCCTACAGACATGCCGTTATTGCAATTGAAGACAAGCCAGCGTCGAATACCGATCGAGAAGAAGCCTTTCGCCAGGGCCCTTCGCGTCATCGACCTCTTTAGACGAATCGAGGCGGGAACATACACTAGGCCAGCCACGTCAATAGAGATTCAGCTAGCAGAAGGAGAGTACGACCAGATAGAAAGTACGCTCAAGCAAGATAATGAGCTTTTGTGCTTCGTGGAACACAAGATACGGTGAGTAGGCTTCAAGTAGGCTTCGAAGATTGTAATGACCACGGCTAACTAGGGGTTTTGGCAGGTACGACTACTTCGCAGACGAACGTATACTGATCGTCCGCATGCCTACTTCGCTACACGAGCACTTTACCAGAATGGTCGACGATGACATTTGGAGCCAGTTGAAAGCAATACGTAGTGGATCAGACAGAAACGCTCAATTTGCACAGAAAATACAACAAGCTGGATCGTCTGATATATTTTACGACCATACCAAATCAAAGAACGAACCAGACATATCGTTTAAGCATAATAATGCAGAGTATCCAGGTGTCATTATTGAAGTCTCATACTCGCAGAACAGGAAGCTCGTAGACCGGTTGGCCGAAACCTATCTTGTACATTCACTTGCCAGCGTACGGGTTGTAGTCGGCATAGATATTGAGTACGGCGAGGAGAAGTCACGCAAAGCAACCTTGTCGGTTTGGCGACCCCAACTGTCTAAAACTGGTAATGAAGTTGAATTACAAACTGTTCAAGAGACCATAGATAAGGTAAACTAGATCCCCGTTATAAATTGTCCTAATATTCTAATATACTTGCTAGATGTTCCGTAACGACGACGGAGCCCCCGTCAAAAACCCCGGCGTACGGCTTCACCTCAGCGATTTCGCCTGCGAAGATATCGTACGGATGGAAATGGGAGATGTCGATCCAGAAATCAGTATAACTGGGGCACAGCTTTACAAATATCTTGCTGAGGCGGAGAGCGCAGTACAGGGAGTAAAGATTAGGCAATCATACACTAAGAAACCTAAATTACGAATACGGCCGGAATCACCCCCGGATGAGATTACACCTAGTGATGAATTAAGGTACGCTAGGGATGAGGAGAGGGCAGAGCAGCGTGCTGAAGATAGTGACCCTGACTATCGTTAGCTAAAAGTCTCTTAGAGTAGTATTGGATTTGATGTCGGATTTGATGTGCACAAAACTGATGTGATAAACTTGAGTGATTCGAGTGATTGAATTGATTGATTGTATTGAGTTGAGTTGAGTTGAGTTGAGTTGAGTTGAACTGATTGATTGTTCTCTCTGATTCCTCCAACTGATACCTCTCCGGCTGCTCTATATAGTCATCCCTACCCAATTCGCTGAGGTCTACCAGCATGGATAGTAGAGATCCGATATCTCTGTTGTTGTGATTCGGTCCCATGCCGTTCCCATCATGACGCGATGAACCATGGTACTCGTAATAGCCATTTGGCATGTGATAGTCTGGTTTGTGGCGCAATCGATCGTCAGATCGCTCCATCGCTAGATTCCTTCATCGCACATCTGACACTTATAGTGATGCTGACTACTTAGACGACGACGGCGACGAAGAGGACGATGATAGAGAGGCATACAGACCTTACGCTGCCGGTGATGATTAGGGATACAATAGAGAAGATACGCGCTGCCGCCAACGAACGCATAAACCGTGGTTAGGGTCGGACGAAGGGCGTTTGCTCTCGTACAAGGATAAGATGGGTATGGAGTGGAAGGATATATTTAAACACTTCCCAGATTGGCCCCCGGGCGCAGTACGGACGCGCTGGCACATGCTGCAAGGAAAACGATCCGTCGCTGCGACAACATAAATATCCGTATCCAACCCCATCCCACGAAAGGTTGAACTCTGATCGGAGTACCAAGCACAGCCACGACCAGCGCAGGGACCGACTCCACACTTGGGAATAATAGACGACTATCCCATGTTTGGCCGCTTACTAAATAAGTGTTAGCGTTTTTAAGGGCGGTGTGGCTTAGAATGTATGGCACGGTGCCAATGGACCGCAACGCGATTGGCCCAGGGCAATGACGTTAGGAGATCATGTGATCGCTCAACATCGAGCGCTCTACAATGAGCGATGACGTGTCTGCTCAACATTGAGCACATCACCGTGCATATAAGCAAGACGATGAACCCTTCTGGTTCATTGCATTCAATCACCTTAAGTTATCAAGCGATTAATTTTAGCTCATTGCCTCTCACATTCTCGTAAGAACCAACCACTTGTCCTAAGAACCTTTCCATAAGTTCGCAGGGCTTAACAGTGGCGATCTCATGACCGTAGTTACATGTACCTCTACCTACCTATTATCTATATGTTTTGAAACATCTGCAACCCTATGTCCGGTGCGGGTCGGCCGTCCTCCCTGCTAGCGTTACCAAGATGTTCGTTTCTTCAGTTTGGTCATTGCAAAGTCGCCTCGGCTAACCCCACATGTCAGCCTTACCGCGCCACACTGTGGGCTGTCCAATCGCCCGCCCTCAGCTGAACTTGTTCAGCCTTCCTTGGCATGCCAACGCATAGCGGAATTAGCTCACAGCACCAGCACTATCCTGCTTTTCAATGCGATCCTTCAGTAAAGCTCATTGCCCCTTTTTCCATGTATGCACGCTAACCTTCAGAAAGGAGACTGACGTTCTCAGACGACCGAGCTGCTATATTCACCCCCTCAGCTAGGCTGCCGCTTTGAGCCTCCGAGACCCTATTCCTCCTGCATGCGTCCCTCGGAACCCTTGCATAGCAATGCGTCTTTTGCTGCGCAGCAACACTGGAGAGTTTACCCTCACCAAAGAGTTCGTGGGCGATGATATTATCCCTCCCTATGCGATCCTTTCGCATACCTGGAGGGAGGGCGAAGAGGTCACCTTCAAAGATTTAATAGATGGCACTGGACAGGACAAGGCTGGCTACCAGAAGATCCAGTTCTGTGGGCAACAGGCCGAGCGCGATGGCTTGCAATACTTTTGGGTAGATGCCTGCTGTATCGACAAATCTAACCAAGTTGTGCTTCAAGATGCTATCAATTCTATGTTTCGCTGGTACCAGAATGCGAGGGAATGTTACGTCTATCTATCAGATGTTTCGGCAGCTAAACAAAAAGCAAGCAACAAACCCTTCAACTTTCCCTGGGAGCTGGCTTTTCGAGAGAGTAGATGGTTTACCCGTGGTTGGACCCTTCAAGAGCTTCTCGCCCCGCGTTCAGTTAAATTCTACTCCTATGAAGGCAAACACCTAGGCGACAAGACAACGCTTGTGCAACAAATCCACGAGATAACGGGTATCACATTCCCAGCCCTTCAGGGAACTCCTTTACGCGAATTCAGCATCGAGGAACGATTTTCATGGACAAAAAGCCGTCAGACCATGTACAAAGAAGACAAGGCGTACTCACTATTAGGTATATTTGACATCTGCATGCCGCTCCTCTATGGTGAAGGGGAGGAAAAGGCGTTTCGACGACTCCGGAAAAAGATCACCAAGCTTTCAAACGGTGTCCAACAGCATCAAGCCTTAAACAAAGAAGACCAGCAATGCATCCAGCACCTACGCCTTAGCGACCCCCGTGATGACAAGAAGCGTATTGAGGAGACTAAGGGCGGGCTGCTGGAGGACTCATACCACTGGATCCTCGAAAACTCCAACTTCCAACAATGGCGGGACGATGAGCAGAGCCGACTGCTATGGATTAAAGGCGACCCTGGCAAGGGCAAGACGATGTTGCTCTGTGGCATCATTAATGAGTTGAACAAGCCAAAGCCTAATAGAAATCAGCTGTCCTACTTCTTCTGCCAAGCCACAGACCCGCGAATCAACAGCGCTACGGCCGTGCTGCGAGGTCTACTGTACTTGCTCGTCAATCAGCAGCCTTCGCTTATCTCACATATACGAAAGAAGCACGACCATGCGGGCAAAGCACTCTTTGAGGACGCGAATGCCTGGATTGGATTGTCTGAAATTTTCACAGACGTCCTCCGAGACCCGAGCTTAAAGGGCACATACTTGATAGTTGACGCCCTCGACGAATGCGCCACTGGGCTGCCTAAACTGCTAGACTTCATCGTGCAAACGTCTTGCGTGTCTGCTCGTGTCAAGTGGATCGTGTCCAGCCGCAACTGGCCCGCTATCGAGGAACGCATTAAGAGAGTGGGACAAAAGGTGAAACTTAGCCTTGAGCTGAATGCGGCCTCAGTGTCTACTGCTGTTCAGTTCTACATTCGGCATAGAGTAGCTCAGCTAGCGCTAGACAAGAGTTATAAAGAGAAAGAGAAGAGCGCTGTGCTAGCTTATCTAACCTCTAATGCGAATGATACCTTCCTCTGGGTAGCCTTAGTCTGCCAAAACCTCGGCGAAATACCAAGATGGAAGGTGCTCGCGAAGCTAGAAGCATTTCTACCGGGACTCGGCGCTCTTTACAATCGGATGATACGGCAAATAACTAGCTCGGACGATGCTGACCTGTGTAAGCGCATACTAGCCTTGATCGCTACTGTATATCGGCCTGTTACGCTTGACGAGCTGACGTATCTTTGCGAACCGCTTGAGGACATAGCCGATGACCTAGCCGATGACCTTGCTTCAGTCCAACAGATCGTTGGCCAATGCGGTTCGTTCCTTACGATTCGAAGTGGTACGGTCTACTTCGTGCATCAGTCCGCAAAAGACTTCCTATGCACAAAGGCCGCTAGCGTCATCTTCCCGAGCGGAATGAAGGAGATCCACCGTGCTATCTTCTCGAGATCACTCCAAGTTATGTCGAAGACGCTCCGACGAGACATGTACAGCTTACGTGCGCTAGGGTATCCTGCGGATCAGGTGGAGCCGCCAGATCCGGACCCATTAGCGACATCGCGATATTCGTGCATCTACTGGATCGATCACCTCTCCGACTGGAATCACGGTTGTTCTGCACAGTATAGGGTCCCGCTACAGGATCAAGGCCCTGTAGACAACTTCCTAAGAAGGAAATATATTTATTGGCTTGAAGCCCTGAGCCTGTGCAAAAACATGCCAAAAGGTGTGATCTCCATGGCGAAACTTGAGACACTAATGAAGGTAATACTTACACCGTAAGGGTACTGATGTATATTACTGCTAACACGGCCTAGGGAAGAACGGATGCGGTTAAATTAACAGGACTGGTTCGAGATGCGCGTCGATTCATAATGGCGCATAAGGGGGCAATAGAGAGCAGTCCTCTACAGGCATACTCGTCCGCACTAGTGTTTAGTCCAGCCCGCAGTCTGGTAAGGACACTTTTCAAAGAAGAAGAGAAACGAAAGATCGCGATAAAACCGGGTATAGGAGATCAGTGGACTGCCTGCCTCTCGACGCTCGAGGGGCATAGCGATTGGGTCAGCTCAGTAGCCTTCTCCCACGACTCGGCACAGCTCGCGTCGGCGTCGGGCGACGACACGGTCAAGATCTGGGACGCCAGCAGCGGTGAGTGCCTCTCGACGCTCAAGGGGCATAGGCATTCGGTCAGCTCAGTAGCCTTCTCCCACGACTCGGCACGGCTCGCGTCGGCGTCGTACGACAGCACGGTCAAGATCTGGGACGCCAGTAGCGGCGAGTGCCTCTCGATGCTCAAGGGGCATAGCCGTTCGGTCAGCTCGGTAGCCTTCTCCCACGACTCGGCACGGCTCGCGTCGGCGTCGGGCGACGGCACGGTCAAGATCTGGGACGCCAGTAGCGGCGAGTGCCTCTCGACGCTCAAGAGGCATAGCCATTCGGTCAGGTCAGTAGCCTTCTCCCACGACTCGGCACGGCTCGCGTCGGCGTCGGACGACGGCACGGTCAAGATCTGGGACGCCAGTAGCGGCGAGTGCCTCTCAACGCTCAAGGGGCATAGCGGTTGGGTCAGGTCAGTAGCCTTCTCCCACGACTCGGCACGGCTCGCGTCGGCGTCGGACGACGGCACGGTCAAGATCCGGGACGCCAGTAGCGGCGAATGCCTGCAGACGCTTAGTATTGGCAAGCTACTTTACCGCATCTCATTTGACATCACCGGATCATACCTGCACACTGATATTGGCCCTATCGAGATTAGTGTTTCGCCAGGTCTTTCAAGTCCACCTCCTTCCAATCCGGAACCCCAGAATCCTCAGTATCAAGGCTTAGCGTTGAGCGCAGATGGTGTATGGATAACATATAATTCCGAGAACCTAGTGTGGCTACCCTCAGAGTATCGACCGTTACGCTCAGCAGTGTCAGGGGAAACGATTGGCGTTGGTACTGGAAGCGGAAGAGTGTGGATATGCAATGTCCCCTGTATTGTACCTTCAAGCACTGGAGGGTTTACGTAGAGATCATATACTATATACTATATGTTCTATCACATCTATTGCATGGAGAGGGCCGGGGATCAACGTAGCTATATAGCTTGCTAATTTGCCACAGCGAAGCTTCGAGTATCTTCTAATTATAGCAAAGATTCGCTACTTGAGCCCCCTCAAGAGTAGATGAACGCCTTAATCACGCTAGCAGGGAGGACGGCCGACACGCACCAGACATAGAGTTGTAGATGTTTCGAAATGTATAGATAATGAGTAGGTAGAGGTACATGTAGCTATACGGCTCATAAAATCGCTACGTTCTAAGCTATATATACCGCCATTGGAAAGCGCTAACACTTATTCGGTAAAGTGCCTTTTTGAGCAGCCGTGCGCTCAGAATCACTAGAGTGCACCACTAGGCTAGCTTTGCGGGAAAAGTGTTTAAGGCGCTAAGACAAAAACAACTAGATAAGTGCTATGTCAGCGCAGCACGTAATTCTAGGGTTGAAAATGTAGCGAAGAGGTCGTGGCTAGAAATTTAAGTAGTTTAAGATGTGCTACCTTATAAACAGGCTTTATAAGATAACGTAGTTTACAAGCGAGCGCCGGGTACAAGCGAGCGCCGGGCCTTACCAACTTTGCGCACCCATCTTATCTCAACTCACAATTGCTCAACGCCACGCTACTCAGTTAACTTCAAATGAAGCAGATATCCAGCTTGCTATCTCATCTATTGAATCAAACCAAATTTAAGGCAATTGGCGCGCTGCTATAGTCTTCAACGTAGCTGAGAGAACTCTCCGCCGCTAACGCGATGGTATACCTGCGCGACGCGATTGCCAGCCCAACTCAAGGAAGCTCAGCCAGCTAGAGTAGGAGGTAATAGTTGATTATATTCTCAATCTGGATTCTTGTGGTTTTGCCCCAACTCTGGCTGCTGTGCGTGAGATGGCTGATAAGCTACTCACTCAGCGTAGAGGTAGCCATGTCGGCATCTACTGGGCGCGCAACTTTGTCAAGCGTATAGGCAGTCTTACGACGCGTTTCAATCGCCTGTACGATAGGCAGCGAGCCTTATATGAGGGCCTAGCTACTATAAGTAGCTGGTTTGAGCTAGTGCAGCGTACAAGAGCTACGTACGCCTACTCTAGCTACTCTAGCTACTCTAGCTCTACTAGAGGCTCCCTAGGTAGCTTGTACGCCGAGTAACATACGTAAGCGCGTACGCCGGTACAAGAGCTTGTTGCTAGCGTCGATTATTGACGCAATTAATTAACTTAAAGGGAGCTTATAGAATAATGCTAGAAGCTAAGTTAATGCGCGATTAGATCTCTAGTCTTGAGAGAGCTAATAAGGCAGCTAGCAAGCGTAAATTGCGGAAGAAGAAGCGGATTTAGAAGTATAGGACCTTGACAAAGGGACAAGGAGAGGATTTAATTGCTTAACTAGAGGCTAATTACTAGATTAATTGTAAACAGCGCGAGAGTAGGCAGTATTTAGGCTTAAGTCGCTAGGCTCACGCACGCTATAAGAGGTGCAAAGAGACTAGGTATAACTTACGTATATATAAGAAAGATAGAGAAGCTACTACTTAATTTATTATATAAATATATACTCTCTATAGAGGAGCCTTTTAAAAGTCTGTTCCTACTACCTCTAGGAATAAGCTACTTGCGCTACAATCTAAATTCAGCTAGCTACTAATATAGCCTTAAATACTTAACCTTATTCCTCTCTATTACTTAATTCTTCTCTACACAATACCTTATAATATAGCTACTTACGCGTTAATTATTATATTAAAGGCTTCTAGTAAGCTAAATAATAAGAT
The DNA here is from genome assembly GCA_028458525.1 of Ophiosphaerella herpotricha. Classification (NCBI taxonomy): domain Eukaryota; kingdom Fungi; phylum Ascomycota; class Dothideomycetes; order Pleosporales; family Phaeosphaeriaceae; genus Ophiosphaerella; species Ophiosphaerella herpotricha. Next base: position 17,816 of record JALNQK010000253.1, read on the forward strand.
TACTAAGCTAGTCAGATTACTAAGCTAGTTACTTTTTCTTAGTATTATAAATACTACCTCTATACTACTATATCTTAATAACCTAATAAAATTATATCTAAGTAAAAAGGTAGAGTTAAGCTTACCCTTTAAGCTTTAGTATCTAGCTAGTTTTAAAGCTAGTAACGCGCTACTAAGGCTTTTAATATCTATTAATAGTAGCTCTCTAACTAGCTTAGAGAAATTACTCTACGCGTAACTATACAACCTAGCTACTAGAAACTAACTATAACTAAAAAGTAAATAATTGTTTAATATATTCTTAACCTTAACTAATAAAGATTTGTGCCCTAGCTCTATAAAGTAGTAGATATAGCTAATAAACTACTTACTATATAAAGTAGAGAGCTTATAGGTAAGAAGTAGGCTATATACTTTGTAGCGCGTTTAGATAAGCTAAAAATAGCCTTTAATTAAGTAAAGGATTACTAGAGAATACTCTAGGAGGATCCTAAAGTTATTAGTAAGTAGTTTAAGCTTATAGAGGAGACTAAGGCTTAGTATAGAGTAGTAGATAAGGATATCTACAACTTTAATAAGACTAGCTTCTAGATAAGTATAATTAGGTCTATAAAGGTTATTATAGGCTTAGAAAAGTATTAATAACCTACTCTTACTTAGGGTAGTAATTATAAGTAAGCTATAGTAATCTAGGGTATCTATATAGTAGGGTATATAATCCTACTATTTATTATCTATAAAGGATATATCTATATATCTACCTAGTATAAAGAGGTAGGTATACTACTTAATTAGAAGCTCTTAGTCTTAGAGAATAGCTAGACAACTAATATACTTAGTCTAGAGTAGTTAAATTACTTTAATATATATATAAAGTTGTATTAGGTAGAGGTATACTAGCTACTTATCTTAGATAGCTATAAGAGCTACCTTAACTAAGATTTTAAAGACTACTACTTTAAAAACAAGATCTTAACCCTTTATATACTAGCCTATTTATTATATATCTTCTAGCTACTTAATATAGTATACTTCTTACTACTAAAGTATAAGTACTCTAAGTATATATAAGGCTTAGTATAGAAATATATCTTCTATATTAATAAAGAAAGCTTCCTTCTAGCCTTTAGAGATATATTTTTTAATATATTTACTAAAAAGAACTATAAGAAAGCTTTTAAGGCTTTAGGACTTATTCTTCTAAATATATAGTAAGTACTAGATTACTTTAACGTACGTATTTATACCCTACTAGGACCCCTACTACTAGAAACGCTGTAGTAGTTAAAGACTCTAAGTAATACTTGTAAATTTAGGTCTTAGTTAAAGCTCTTAAGTAGCTCTCTCTATTACTTACCTACTACTATATAGAGCTTCCTTTACTAACTTATTAAGAGTACTAAATTAATATTATACAAAAGTATTCTTTAAGATACTTATATAAAGGAGCTTAAAGAGTAATTAGAGGTAATAACTAAGTAAAAGTTATATAAAAGAAAGTAAATTTAGTATAGTAAGACTATAGAGTATAGAGAGACGTTAACGTAGGTAGCTGTAGAGGCGTTAATAGCTGCGTAGAAGAGTAAAAAGGCTTGTAGTAGGAGTAACTATAAAATAGCTTAGCTAGGTTAATAGCGCTGTAGGAACTACAGGAAGACTAGGCACAACGCGCGAACGTACTAGGAAGATAAAGAAGAGACTTCTAAATCAGATAGTAGTATTATAGTAGTAGGGGGTACTAAGTAAAGTTTGTTATTAACCCCTAAAGAGGTGGTATTCGCGATGCTAAGAAAAAGTAACCGGCTCAGTAATCTGACCGGCTTAGTAATCTTTCACGTTATATGTACGTCAGCTTTCTAGTGGCAAGGAAAAGTACGGATAAACCAAACGTACGTAATCTGAGAGCGTGTTGGGTTTTGTCGTTCACGAGGGATTGGAGTTGGAACCGTGGCGGGGCTGGGGTGCTGGATATATAAGCTCGGGTTTGAGTTACCTGATTTGGCCCGTGCGGTTAGAGTCGCGTCATTTTTGCCACTAGATATCGATTGGTCGGAGTCGACATTTTAAGCAGATTACGAGGATTTAATTGGCTTAATAGAACATTCGGGGCCAGTTTCATCACCCGCCTTGCGCTTCCTCAGGAATCTACCATTGTCCATACAAATTTTGTCTGTGCGGTGGCACTCGCATCAACCCGTTTATGGGATGTGGGGTGCCACGACCATGGATTTGATGTGCACAAAACTGATGTGATAAACTTGATTGATTTGAGTGATTGAATTGATTGATTGTATTGAGTTGAGTTGAGTTGAGTTATTGATTCGAACTGAGTGATTGTACTCAGTGCTCGTGTCACTCTGTCTTCCCGGCTATCTATATATATACTCGTCTCTACGCTGGCGAGTTGCGCAGTTGCTGCTCTGCGCGGTTGCGCACTTGTTGAGTTGATGGCAACGTCAAGGCTGGCAGCGTCACATCTGACAGTTGTTGAAAGACGTGTCTTTTTATTGGTTGGATGACCCGAGGAGTGGTGGAACACGTTACATATACGAGAGTTTGCTGAAAAGGGGCTGTTGAAACGATTCGCCAGCAAGGTACCAATTATGAACAGCTATTTTCTGTGCATGAAGTCGCAACCAACGGCCCGGGCCGCATATATGCAAGTCTATATATCCCCACTCATACCAAAAGAACCCATGCTCAGATTTGTCAGAGAAATGACGACGTGTATAGAAACGACTGGCTATTACGGGGATCACGATCACGCTGCGAAGCTTTGCACATAGGAGCAATAAATAGGACCCTCTACGACGTGGGTTGGTATATAGAGCGTTAATGGACACGGATTCCTGTTCAATTAGCAAACGTCAGCGCCGCTTTCACCGTCTTTACTCGCCGTTCTATATTTGATTCAGAGGTCCACATGGCAGTGTAAAGCAGTCTGCCCATTACCAATTTTTTGTAGCTAGTCTCATCAATATCCAGACAACCCTAGTAATCTCCACCTAATCGAGGTGTTCCCTGGATAACACCACATTTCTGGGATCCATTAACCTTGTCATATGCCAAAATCGCGATAATTTACCTCAAAGGAAGCGACTATACAAATGAAGATGTTGTTTGGCATGCATGGGGAGAAATATGTGACGCGTACTTTCCAAAAATAGCGGCAACACCTACTGGCCGGTGGTGGTCAATTGACCGAGATGCCTATAGGGGTCTATCTCCTAGCAATCCTTTACAGATTAAGCTAGACCTTGTCGCGATTAGGTTGACTCCGGGCCAAACGCAGCCGGGCCAGATACCCCAGTTTAATTCGAGAGACTACCTTTGGATCGAATGTAAAGCGGCAAATAAGGACACGCCTGCTAGCTAGAAAAAAGTCCTATTTGAGTTAGTCAAGCGCTTCTCTTAGGCGCATCCGAATCGAGTCGTATTCCTAAAAATTGCCGTTAGCTAGAAATACATGTATTTTATACAGAACCCTGTAAACTAGACTATACAGCTGCGGCTCTTTATTAGGTATTAGGACATTAATATGCGTATCGAAGCTATCTAGTCGGCAGCATAGGAATACCTTAAGCTTTATTAAACAGTTCCTTCTTAGTATTCAAAACATTACCCTCTAGGGACAAAAACCTCATTTTTTCTAACGTTTAGTATAAAAATTGAAATTCGAACAAGTGTCTTAGATATAAGCAACTACTAGCAAGGTCTTGTTATATCAATATAGAAGAATAAGATCCTGGTAGCTAGCCGAGATGATCGAGAGACTGCTTGGATATGGAGAAGGAGTTAATTTGCTAGTATTATGTAGCTAGACCTATTGGTTGTTTATGTAGGAAATCGCAAGCTGTAAATTCGAGCAACGCTTTTCTAATAAAGCGCTAAACACGAGTCAGCAACCTTTACAGAGAGGCAGCAGGTTAACTAACTATAGATTTTTCTCAGCTGAGATAGCGCCAACCCAGAACTAGTACTCCGTACGAATGAGCTCGTTTTTATTGAGTTGTGGGCCTGTGCGCCCCAACGGCGCATCACGCGCCGTATCCAAACCACCAACTCCATAGTTTCAATCAATTATTATTCCACCAAAACTGATCTAAATTATGCCTTTGAACCGCCGAAAACCCTACAAATACAAACAGAACAAAGTACAAAAAGCTACAAAGACTACGCGCCGCAAATTAAGTGCGTCACACTAAGCTTCGAAAGCTATGCAGTCGTAAAATCCTCAAAGTTGATGCAACCTATCAGACGGTGCGGACACCCAAATTGAGACTGACCCGCTATTTGCTTCAAAGAGTCGCTCTTTGAGTTACACTGGGCTCTCATAGATTGCTACCTTCTGTAACCCAATTCCCTCACGAAAAGCTGCGTGGCCAGCCAAGCGCATACGTGCCATCTCGTTTGAAGTGTGCATCCTCCTTGGGAACATCTAACCCACAAGTCGGACATGCTCTTTTCCCTTTCTCTTCGAACCACTTCGTAATGTGGGACTTGCAAAATGGATGGCCTGCATTGTAAGCTTAACTCTCATGCGAGTACTACGGGCACTTACCGCAAGGAAGGTATACGTGTTCAGGGCTCAACGAGCCTTCCAAGGTGCAGATAGAACAAGCAGTGCCGTAACACTCTACAGCGCTAGGAACTTGTGGGTGACCTTCTTTCTTGCATCTGAATAAGTTTATCGAGGATTTAGGTGGTTTCGTCTTATCGTTCACTGAGGCGTACACTAGTTCAAATGCAGCACGACCAAGGGCGCTTTTGAGATCAAGGAGTCCATCTAGAATTGGCTGAAGAACACATCTACTACAATAAAGCTTGGAAATTCAGGTCAGTAACAAAATGTACCTTTCCACTCTTAGGAAAATCTCTAGATGGCACTCACACAGTTGCAGAATAGAAGAAAGTAAACTCTGCTATCCGCTTCAAGTGTCTCATTACATCCAGAGCAGGAGGACAATGACTGGGCCACAGGGCTAGGTCCTGTGATCACAATAATTAATAGTAGCTTCATAGTGGGGCGTAGGGTTAATACCCAGCCGTCTTTTTTTGGATCTTCTGGGTACCAACTCCGTGATACGGGCCGATCTCGAGTTCGACTCCGACTCTGAGTCTGAGGAGGAAGCGGAGGAAATATATTCGATGTCTTCCATATCTATAAAGGTTGTTTCCAAGATGAGCAGTGGTAAGAAGAATTGGACGAAGTGCGAGTGCTAGCAAGAAGAACAAGACAATGCGATGCCTACAGATAGGGAGGGCAAAGATATCGCTGCTTGTGTCCGTAGACGATCGAGGAGATTGTACAAGATTAGTCTGATACTAAAACGAAGATTGAACGTTGTCTTGAGAGTACAGCCAACGGCGGCTTCTATACTTGCTCCCATTCTCGGCGGCGTCGAAAAGAAGACCCCCCCCCAGTTGCCTCCACGTAATCGGCTGCAGGCCTTGATGTCGCCTCCGCCAATCGACTCTTCCTCGTGAGGCGCGCATAAAGAGCGCAGTGTCATCACTCCGAGCTCAGCCTTTGCACTGTCACACTACTAGAGTCTGCTTGTCAGATGAGATGCACGCTCCAAAAAGTGCAGCCCTCCCGCAGGCGATGGACGCTAGCGCCGCGCTAATGGCTAAGCGAGCCAATCAGCAGATTCCAGGTACACCTGGATTCTGTTGAGAGCTCGCCGACCCGGGAACGAGCGCATCCCTTATACAGGCTTGCCCTGACAAAGGCTCCGCCCCCGCAGGGGCTTTAGAGCTGAGGATCTCCAAGACATCTAAAGGAGCACGGAGGCAGAGGCAGAGGGAGTGCCGGATTTAAAGGGGTTTTTGGAGGTTTGTGTACGGTTTGCTGAGAGTGGCACAAGACTGTGATAAATGGATGTGATAATTGATTGATGAGATTGATTGAAATAATTGAGTTCAGTGATTGTCTTTATTGTACCGCTGCCCTCGTGCACCTCAAATACCTTCGAGATCCTCGGCTCCTCGGCCTCTCTGGGGCTGAGCCTTTGTCACGGCGAGCTTGTGTAAGGGTTGCCCAGAATCCGGGTGTACCTGGAATCTGCTGATTGGCTCGCTTAGCTGCTAGCGCCGCGCTAGCATCGCGCCCAGCGTTGCGCTCAAGAACGCTTTGTTTATCACAGTGTTTTATCACGGTTTCGATTGAGTCTTTGTGAGAGCTCGCCACTCAGCTGAGTCTAGATGCACCGAGTATCCATGGTTTGGCTCGCTCAGCTGCTGGCAGCGCGCCAGCGTCCATCGCGTGCGAGGGGACCAGGAAGATTGCATTTTTTGGATGAGTGCCGAATTGCGCATCTCATCTGACAGGGAGAGACAGAGAACTCAATCAATTCAATCAGTTCAATAAATCTCATCAATCAATAGATTCTAACGTTCCAATCTTTGATCACGCCCATTTATTACGTTCTTGTGCTACTCTCAGCAAACCGTGCACAATCTTCAAAACCCCTTCAAATCTAACACTGCTACAATCTCAAGAGTATAGCAGCATGCACCTGGTCGCAGATGAAGCCACGCACAGTCATGTCCGCATATGCCGAGCGGGGCCTTTATGCCCACAAGGCAGATAACAGACTACACAACAGCTCAAAACGGCAAATGGACCGAAATCTGCCTTGCTTAAAGTAACCGCTAGGTAGCTAAAGTTGACAGAGATAACATGTTGAAGCGGATCCTTGTAGTCAGTGTTACCCGGGATCAATAGTAGGAATGCGTGTCGCTGCATATCTTTGCTCCGGCATGGGCTACCGCCTGTTGCATGACAAGGGAGTGTGGCATGACCGCACAATCACGCCCCCACCTCTAGAGTCTGTTGTCTGAAGCTCTCCCCAAGTATCACACGCCTGTCCTTCTAGATGTCTTCGGAGTGTAGAAGCGACTGGTCAGTCCGCAGGGATGAGGTTATCGTGGCTCGTTAGATGAGAGGAAGTCGGTGACGGCCTCAACTTAGCGTATAGTCGAGCAAGCGTAGTTGTTGATGCGGATAGTCTTCCCCGTCAGAACAGCTAGTCAGCGGGACCACTCAGTAGGCTTGCTTAGGTATGTCTGTTGCGGTATTTGAGACAAGATGTTCTATCCAAAATTCTGTCTCTCTTTTGGTTCGCGTATACGCGCTTGCGGTGGTAAAGCAGTAACGTAAACCAGAATTTATGTAGCCAGTCGTTCTGGTTTCGTACCTCAGGCGTTCAGTTCAATGCAGTGGGTCGAGAGCAAATACGGGCGATGCAAGAAGCCTGTGGTGGATGCTTCCTACGCGGGACAGAGCGGCTCAAATGAAGCAGTACGACTCGACGCGTCACTGGGAAACCAGCATACCGGGAGAACGATGGCCACAACTGAGATAATAATCTCAATAGAACCAAATCATACGCACCCGTACTGGAGGCACTATATGTGAGGAGAGAATGGTTTAGGGCTGGTGAATGTAGAATTTAGGTGTGGTCTGTGTGTCTAGCTTGACACGTGCAGTACTGGGACCGTGCAACTACTTGGATTTTGCGGACCCCAGCTACACGGGTGGACCGCAGTCGGGTGTGGATGATGAGAACGTCAATAACCAGACCCTTCGGCCACCGAAGCCATGAATTCGTTTTGCGCCTCACGGATTTGCCCTGTTAACTAGCTCCTCCACGTCGCTGCCTGCTGCAACAGTCGTCCGCACCATACGTAAGTGAAGAGCAATTGGCCCGATCACGTGACGGTCGACGCGAACTAAGCAATACGGGAGACAGCACAATGGCTGTGTAGCAGCGCAGCTCTGTCTATGGTTAGATTGCCTGACGACAAGATTCGAGATTGAGGACTGAGAATCGTACCAAAAAGATCCATCGATACCACCAGATGCTGTTGCCCTTGGCCGCAAGCGTTATGACAACGATGGAGATACCTCCACATAATTGAGCCAATGCTGCGACTGCATTGGTGACAACAAAAACCTACAGCAATCGTGGGAACGCTTGGTGGCTCGCGCTGCACCAGAGTTCATGTGCTTTTTCAGTTCTTTTCCCGAAAGTGCCGACGAAAGAGACAATGCAACCGCAAGACGCACAAAAGATAGCGATGTAGTAGCAGAGGCAGCCTCCAGAGCTCTGGCTACAGTCAGAACAGCTTCAAAAGTTGGAGGGAGCTTTCCGACATTACCATGTGGATGATGTCTGATGCTGTAAGGACAATCAACACGTTCACCGACTATATAATCCAGCAAGGATATAGAAAACCCCTCAAGATTCGGGCAGGCTGAGCGAATTAAGAGTCAGCACAGTCGGTCAAGGAAGGGGAGTGGTTCTACATTATTGCCTACTAACAGCTGTAGGTTGCACAGAGCGACTACATCGTACCAGTACACATAGTTACTCGAGTGCAGTGCGACAACAACCGCGAATATGCATGTAACCGATAGAACTATCTGAGCTATTTCGAGAAACACTGCAAGAGTTCTTTCCCAACTATTGCCATGGGCTTTGTCGTTGATGTCGTGGTAGATGAGCATGCCGCTCAGCGGAATGGCCGCACAAGAACAGACAGCGAGGCTGACGAGGAGTGCGAATGTCATAGCAAAGAGTGGAAGGAATTCTTATAGACACGATACGATACAGGAAGATGCTGCACTTATCAGTACGTCTCACTGCCGAGCTCGTCAACTCCGAGTATCTAGGGCGCAGCACCACCAGAAGGATCGCATAAATAAGGCATCACTAGTCTCTCAGCACTGTGATGCATTGCATTATGCAAGACTTGTGTTGCTGGCCTGAAAGAGAGGGGGTCTGGACGAACTCTGGACGCCGATGTACACCATCTAATAGGTGGTTTGACCACCCATACCTCTGATCCACTTCAGCCTACAAGAAGTACCTTCTCCGACCACAAGCCTTCGTAGCAACACTGCATGCTATCCTAGTCGGTGGTATATTTGGGCCATGCCCCGCCGTCGTTGGGGTATCAGGGCTCAAAGGAGCCCTCTCCGAGGTGAAATGACATGTTGGCTTGCGGATACTGGACTTCAAGTGCCTTGGCCTCAGCTCCGTCATGCGCAGCCTAGTGGTGACGGGACACTGCACATGGCGTGTTATAGTTTGAAGAGCTACATGGCCCTTGAACACAGCAGCACTGACGCATTCGGTAGGGAATGCTGGCGTAGGAGACTCCGCATCTCCACCTTCGCATTAACAGGGGCTCAGTGTGATGAGAATGGCCGCCAGAGTCAGCCTCATTGATTTCACATGCAAGACAGGCGGTGTATGTGGCCGTTTTCCTAAAATAAAAAAAGGGCCTGTAGTAATGTCGCCATTAGTGCCAACTCAACTATTCCAACTTCTCATCGTTTGAAGGGGTCACGGGTGGCTTCAACACTCCACCAGTGGTATGTTCAGGTGAATTGCGACACGGATGTGGTTTTGCTTCATTTTCTACTACTCATCGGTTGAACTAGACACTCCTATCTTCTCATATCATGTCCGAAATGCGAGTTTAGGCGTTGTGTACATGATGCTAATGCCACTTGTAGCTTTAACAGCTCGTGCTAAAGTGCTCTTGATGTAATGAAAGTGTGGATGGGCCTGGTTACAAGGCAGATACCCTTCATCTGCATAAATATTCTACTACAATAGCGTATAAGTAATAAAGCTAGCTCTTTAGTTATAAGCTAGATTATCTAAGTATTATTATACTAAATAGTAATATAGTGTATAGGTAGCTTAATTTATAGCTTATTATATAGTTTTAACGTAAATATTACCTCTTTAACTACTTGTAATAGAGCTAGAAGCTCGGCTTTAGTTATTAATATTGTAATAGTATCTTACTTGTTTACTCTCTATACAAATATTCTATTAAAGAGCTTAATTATATATCCTTAGGAGCTTCTCCTATCTATTATATTATTAACGTATTCTACTAACAAAACTAACAACCTAATAAAACTAATACTTTTTCTTAGTACTAGAAAACTAAAGATCTAAAGCTTAATATCTTAATAAATACTATATAGAATTAGCTTAAAATTTTATAGCTCTACTATTAATATTACGTAAGTTATATAATAAAGAAGTAGGAAATACTAAGAAAGTATAAGTTTAGTAGTTCTATATAATATAACTCTATAACTACTTACTAGAATTCTCTAAAACTTTAATAGAGTACAAACTTATATATATACTACTTATTTTAAAAGTTGTAAGTCTATAGCTTTAGAATTACGTAAGCTATTTTACTTAGAAATTAATTTTATTACTAGTACTACTTCCTAGTATAGTATAATAAATATTAAAGATATAATTATAAAAAATCTATTAATTATTCTTTCTATAAAAAATAGTAGTATATATAATTATTATAAGCTATACTAAAAGAAGAATTATAGTTACGAGGTATAGAAAATTTAAGTAAGATAAGCTTTACTAATAGCTAAGTTATATTTATATTAGTAAACTATAATATATAAAATATATAAAAATATATTATACTAAAGTTTTATAAAGTTTTATAGAGATTCTATAAAGTTATTATATAGAAACTAGTATTATAAACTTATTAAGTTCTAAGTTAAATAGAGTACGTAATACTATAGCTATTAACCTAAAACTTTTAAAGTAAGTAATATATATATAAATTTGTAATCTATTAAAGTTTTAGAGAATTCTAATAAGTAGTTATAGAGTTATATTATATAGAACTACTAAACTTATACTTTTTTAGTATTTCCTACTTCTTTATTATATAACTTACGTAATATTAATAGTAGAGCTATAAAATTTTAGAATCTTAAAATTATATATATATCTATTACTAGTAAAATTTTAAGCCTTAGATTGTAAGGGTTCGTTAGCTATAGTACCTATTAGCAGGCTTACCTAGGTGCGCAGTAATTACAATTAGAGTGCAACGTAAATAGGTGCAAGTATTAGGGTAACTGTTAATAGGACAAAGTACAATAATAATTCTAAGTTGCGGATATTAAGAGTATATTACTCTAGGTTAAAGATTAGGATTAATAATACTATCCTAATAATATACATCCTATTAACTATATACCTTATAACTTAGTATTATACTTAGTACAAAGTTGTAGCTTAGTAATTAGTATTTCCCTAAGTACTAAGTTAATAGCTTAGCGATTTGTACTTTACTAAGTACTAAGTCGTTACGTGTTAAATTATTACGTATCTAAGTTATACTCTATATTACTATTCTATCTAAGTCCTTCTATCTTGTAGTATAATAGATTATTAGGTAACTTAGGTTCTATTAGCTTGAGATCCTATATAGGGTTATAACCTATAATACTATCTCTTTCTCTATATTCCTTAGGGCTAGTATTATTCTACCCCAATACTAAGTTATTAGCTTAGCTAATCTATATAATTCTTCCTAGCGTTTCCTCTATACTTTCTTGTACTACTCTTAATAAACTTACGTTAGCTACTTGTATTTATTAGAATAGTATAGAATTTATACTTTATCCTTATTATTTATCTAAGGGTATTCGCTGCGTTGTATCCTAAAAGGATAGTAAGGCGTATATAGTATATATTAATACTAATATATAGTACTATTACTCTAATCCTAGAGTATCTATAGCTAAGTATATATATTTAATTATAATTCTTGTATCTAGACTTATATCTTCTAGGGCGAGCTATTAACTAAGCTTAAGATAAATTATCTATTTAGATTACTACTACTAAAAAGGTTTAGTAGGAGCTACTTAGTAAGGTAGTAGAAAATTAGACCTTTCTTACGCGCCTTTATAAGTTAAAGGACTATAATAATAAATAGTCCTCTACTTAATCTTATATACTTAAGGCTAAGTTAGATATTCTAGAAGCTAAGGAGGCTTATTTATTCTCTCCTTAGGAGTCTCTTCTTATTATTAGTACAGCCTCTTCTAGCGTCTCTCTATCTATTCTATATAGTATTTGTCCTCTAGAAGACTTTAATAAGTTTCTTAGTTTACTATAAGGTAAGTTACTTAATTTTAACTTTAGAAGTCCTCTAGTAACTTA
>JALNQK010000254.1:0-29774 GCA_028458525.1 Ophiosphaerella herpotricha
GCCCCCCCGCCGGGTGGGGGGCCGTTGGCCTCCCAATCCCCGGGTTCCCCGTTGGCCCACCCCCTTTTTGGGACCCAAACCCCCCGAAGATCTACCAACCGCCCCCCCCCCCCCCCCCCCCTGGCCACTCTACAATCCCTCTCGACTAATCCGCCTTAGAATTGTCGAAGGCAAAGTTCGCTTCCCAAGCGCCATGTCGCCCGACGCACGCGACCTCATCTCTGGACTCTGCACTGTCGACACCTCAAAACGGCTTGGCAATATCAGCGGCGGCGCTGGCCGCGTCAAGTCGCACCCATGGTTCAAGAACATCGACTGGGACCGTCTGTACAACCGCGAAGTTAACGGCCCCATTGTTCCACACCTCAGAGGCCCCGCTGACACGCGCAACTTTGACGATTATGAGCCTGAGAACGAGCACCGTGATCCCTACACCAAGGAACTGAGCGACAAGTGGGACGAATCTTTCAAGGACTTCTAGACAGCACGACGAGCCGGAGCGCCTATGGGCGTGAGAAAAGGCAGCACATGAAGCTGGCGCGCAATCAGCGTTACAAGCAGGAGCAATAGCACAAGCAGAGCAGAGGGAAGCAGACACACCGCGCCCTCCTTACGACCGCGAAGCAAGCATCCCAAGCTTCGTGGATGGAGCCCACAGACAGACAGCAACCTCGAATATGGTTGGTGTCCACCAGGGTACCACTCCGACAGGATATGGATGAACACATGAACGAAACGAGCTGCGGACCTGTACATTAGCATTACTACCCCTACATATTCCTTTCTAGCGTTCCTTCAAGGCGCTAAGGTCAATCAACCATTACTAAACTACATCTTCCTGTCGCAGTGAGTCTTCACTGGAGAACATGTCCTGTTATATTGACTTTACAGTCGCACTATCCGCCTTTCTCCCTTTGAGCGTTTCGATACTCCTTCTGGCACACTGTCCCCGCTCCAATTGGCCCTTTCCCTTGTTCCCTACTCTCCACACAGAACTCAGCACCCTACCCAAACAGCCGTCCCCATCTTCATCGTCATCCCCTCCTCTTTCCCTTTGCCTAACTCTCGAATGTGGCTCTAGCAAACACGGGAAGCTGGTCAGATGATGGCGCCTCCGTTCCTTTTTCTCGCGACTTTGGAATCGCCGCATGCACTTTGCACATACGGGTGCTGACTGCTCTGAACTCACGGCAAATGTTTTGAGCGTGTAGCAGTGAAGGCAGGTGAAGAGAACGGACTGGGCATGGGGTTGTTGTGGCGAGGAAGGCGCGTCCAGGGCTACAGAGTCCGGTGTCCGGTAGACTGTTTGGTCCAAGACAAATTCTAATATCGACCTACACGGCGGGGATTTCGGTGCTGGTGATGCTGGCAGAGCGAGCAGCGAGAGAGACGTTGTTGGGGCGGCTTTCACGAGGGGTGTGGTGTAGGCGTCGGGGTGCAGCATGATACAGGTTTGCTTGAGCAAACAGGTGCGCGAGCAGTGGATTGCAGGTGAGAATGCGATGACGAGGTACGGTTAAATTGGTACTCTGAAGATGGAGGTGACATTCCAGCATAGTTGCTTGATTGGAGGATGGGAACTTTGGGGATGAAGAGGTCGATGAGCGTGGTGTTTGTGACATGACGAAGAAACGTGATAGCACCCGGGCACATAGCGGTATTGATTTAGAACGTGACACTGTAGATAGAAACGTGGTGACACTTGGTAACACCTAAGTTTCGATGATGAGTCAACGGGCAGTCGAGGCAAGAATCACGTATATTGCTGTCCTGTATGGATGTAAATGGTAGGTGGTGAATTGCCATGCTCTAACGATGTTGGCAAGCGTGTAGAGACAAGGAGTCAATGACTAAAGCGAGCTATGACCGGGTAGGCCATGTATGTGTAATAGGGCCAAGGCCATGTGTCAAGATGGAACAAGACATGGACGCGGTCAGGCTCAGTGCATCGTGAGGCGTATGGCATTGAGGTGAAGTGGATATCCGGTTTGGGAGAGGATGGGCATGTGGGCAGGGCAGAGGCAGACCAAGTTGCTTCACTCCTGTCTAAGACGGTAAGACTAGATAAAGGCGACTTGGCCGCGAATGGACAGAGGGGGGCGTTTGCAGGTTTGCATGTTTGCAGGATGCATGCAGGACACGAGGTTGGGTGCAGCAAACCGGATAGATGTCGGGCTGCGTGTGTGGCGAAAGGTGCAAGTGAGGCGACAGAGGAAGGCAAGCTTACGCGTGCAGCGTGGTTGGCGGGTGGCGAGCTGCAGCTGGCAATGCCCATTATCTCCTATACCCATCTAGGGTCATGGCAAAGGCAGGAAAGGAAGCAAAGGTAGGCGTGGGAGGCAACTTGGGTAGGGTTGGGTGGTCGATGAACCTTGCAGCTGCCACGAACAAGACAAACACCACGCCAACGCGCTTGTTTTGCGCAATTACTTAGCTGGCGGCTCTGGCCCCATGCTCTCCTTGATTTCCTTCCTTCGTGTTTTGCAGATGCAGCTTCTGCCGTGCTGAGTAGGTACCTTGGTAGGTACTACGTGCGAGTCGGATAGCCGTTGCATCGGCGATAGCATCTGCTCTCCGCGGGCTTGCACGCCGTCGTAATTTCAGCATTTCTCCTGGCCGCCCCGACAGACAACAACAGACAAGCTCCTCCAGCCACATTGTCATCTTCTCGTCCGGATGCCCCTCGTCGCCGCAGCTGGCTGGTTGCAGACATGAGCAGCATCAAGACGCGCCTGAACAATGCCCGGGCAAAGTTCCTACGCCGCAGCAGCGGAACGTCGACGGCAACGCGTTCCATCGCCTCGTCGGCCGGCAGCGACAGACACGGCAAGCCTGGCCACACGCTGCGCAAGAGCATCAGCCTGTCCAAGCTGCCTGAGGCCGCCAGCACCCACCGCCTCGACGACGACGGCCACGGCGACACGCGCTTGGTCAAGTCGGAATTACTGCGAGCCGCGACCGACGCGGACAGGGCCGAGGGAAGCTTGTCGCCTGCAACCTCTGGCCATTCGCAGCAAATCGAGCGGCGATCCTGCCACTCCCAATCACTGTCGCTATCGCAGCAGCCATCACCATCGCCAGTGCCATCGCCAGTGCCCTCGCCCTCGCCTGCTGCCTGTCCGCAGCTCACCCTCCAGGAGCCCACGCCCATCCACCCGGGCGTGGTCGCCCAGCAGGAGGCTGGGCCGGACCCTCCTTTCTCGCCCATCCGTCGCCAGTCTGTCGTGGCCACCACCGATGCACCCGCCATCAAGTCGCTGCTGCTAGCCTCCGACCTCCCCCCGCCTGCAGCCGCAGCACCATCGCCATCATCACCACCGCCGCCAGCAACCGCCAGCGGGCCCGCCTTCAGCGCCGCCATGCTGCACCGCAAGATCTGGGTCAAGCGGCCCAATGCCTCGGCCACCCTGGTGCAGATTCGCGAGGATGACCTGGTCGACGATGTGCGCGACATGATCCTCAAAAAGTACGTCAACTCGCTAGGCAGGAGCTTCGACGCCCCGGACGTGACGCTGCGCATCGTCCCCCGGGACGCCGCAAAGGGCCACGACCGCACCCTGGGCCCCGAGGAGGAAATGTGCAGGACCCTCGATGCCTACTTCCCCGGCGGCCAGCATGTTAACGAGGCCCTGATTATCGACGTGCCCCAGCGCAGGACCCCCAAGCCCTCGCCCCGCGTGCCTGCTTATTATGCCTACCACGACGACGCCAACCACCACCAGACCGAGTACTTCCCCCCTATGCCCATCGTCAACCCCTCACCTGCCATTACCGGCGCCGACGCTCGCATCCCCGTGCCCCACACCCAACACTCGATTGCTGTGCTCAACACCGGTCAGCTCCCTGCCTTGCCGTCTCCTGGCGGCACGAGGCGGGCACTGCACCACTCCAGTCGCCCAAAATACCCCAGACACAATACTGCCTCACCCACAACCCTGGCTGGTGGCATTCCCTCTTCGACCACCGCCGCTCGCCCTCCCAACCGACCGCGTCACGACTCCTCTGCCTCAGACACCAAACACTCTGCAACCTCAAATAATCCGATACCCACTCCTCCTGTTCCCGCCGACCCCAATGCTCGCCAAACATCTAACCCTTCCACTCCCCGCGTCGCCTCCCCACAGCCAGCAACCACAACCAAGAAACGGAGGAAGAAGCCCCCAATGGATGCACCTAGCTTACCAGCCGGTCTCCTAGATGGCTCTGTGCCGCCAATCAACGTCTTGATTGTAGAAGACAACATCATCAACTTACGTGTTCTGGGCGCTTTCATGCAACGCCTCAAGGTCCGGTGGCAGCGAGCTATGAATGGGAAAGAAGCTGTCACCAAGTGGAAAGCTGGTGGATTTCACTTGGTGCTCATGGACATCCAACTGCCCGTCATGAATGGCCTAGAGGCAACAAAGGAGATCAGACGACTAGAGCGAGTCAACAGTATTGGCGTCTTTAGCAGCGGAAGCAACGAGGCGCCGAACAACAGGCTAGGAGAAGATGGAAGTCGTCCAGAAGAGCCACAAGAAGATGACAAACTAGGCGATAAGGGCCTCTTCAAAAGCCCCGTCATCATCGTTGCACTTACGGCGAGCTCGCTGCAAAGCGACAGGCACGAAGCACTGGCGGCAGGTTGCAACGACTTTTTGACAAAGGTAATCTATCATTTGTGCATTGTTGTGTATCTGTCACTAATTTTGTAATTAGCCTGTTAATTTCGTCTGGCTGGAGCGTAAAGTCAAAGAGTGGGGCTGCATGCAAGCCCTTATCGACTTCGACGGTTGGCGCAAGTGGAAAGACTTCGCCGACAAGAACGAAATGATGGACTCCAAAACCAAGATGTCGGCCTCCTTCTCCAGCATTGCACCTCCAAAGAAGAAGGACGCCATCGCGGCAGCCAGCCCAACTGATACTGTCAACGGCGTCAGAAAAGAGGAAGAAAAAGAAAAGAAAAACAAGAGGAAGAGTCTAGGCGTTGTACCGCCCCCGGCACTGATGGAGGAGAACGAAATCGGGACACCAGAAGCAGATGGCAACCATATCTAGGCCTCGTTCCTCCTACTTCTGTGCATCCCTTTTTTGAAGCACGCACAACTCCCACAGAACTACAAGCCTTGCATCCTCCGTTCACTTGTTCCACACCTACCAAAAGTTCCTTGGCTATAAATTTACTCGCTGACCATTTCCTTTATCTTTTTTGAGCTGTATTCTGCATTGATGGTATGGGTTCCATCTGTTAGCGTTGTCCAGCGATTTCATTGTCGAAATACGCATCCGCTCACTGCAGGTTCTGTGAGCGTACTGTTCTTCTGGGTTTAGAAGGTCAGCCCCCCTTACACGTACACGATTTGCATGCCAGCTTGTTGCTTTAAACTTGGCGCGCACTTACCCTAGGCATGGAGCGCGAAGGGAAAGACGGTGTAATATACTGGCGTAATGATAATGTTGAAGTCGCAGTCAAGTAGTCTTTGAACTCAACATGAGATGTTTCGCGTCTCATGACACACTCCGAGAACCTCAAACTGTGTGGGCGTAGGTCTTTGCCTAACACTATTTATCATCAGCTAACAATACGCTTGAAGAAGGGAGTCAGTGTTATGATGCACGGGACCAAGCTTCTCCTGTCTCTAATACAATCTTAACGCATATAAGGCCATCTAGGCGCTTTCGGACGTCAAAGCCAGGTAAAACCTTGAGCGAGAGACGTCATTTGTGTGAGGAAATCCATTTGTCTTTCTCCTTTAGATGTACCAACGACAGTGTATCTCATGCTCAACATTTTATCGTGTTTAGTAAGTAACTGAAGATGCGGTGCCTTTGATAGCATTATGACTATCACACCAACACTCAGATCACAGGCTTAGAGAATTCTATCCTTCTTAGAATAGACAGGTATAATTTGTGGAAACCTCTGACTTAGCCCAACGTATTATAGATGCTATGGTGAATCTATATGAAGCATCCTGATATTTCCCCTTACGATTCTAACCTTTGTTTGCATTGTCAAGTACTTCTCGCTAACCCAATCTTAGATACCCTGGGTATCACGCCCTCGAATATCTTGCTGAGTAGTTGCGGCACACCCGTTTGACGCAACATGGCAATTTCCTGAAGGAATTGGTTGGGAATGTTTGCTGCAGTAGAGAGTTCTCGACTAGGAGCGTAAAAAGTATCCGATGGCCCACGTGAATGGGGAGAGTAAGTCCAGCTTATGCTAACTTTATCGGATGTATATGCATCCACGCTGACATTTAGTCACATATCTCAAATCTTCAAGTTACACACATTTGAATTTTGCATGTGCGCTGTCATCTTCTCCTCAAACACTTCTCGGTCAATCCTTCTCTTCCCATTGAAAACTACGAACTGCAGGATAGCAAGCTGTGCTCCAGGTAGCAAGGATTTCCTAACCACAAAATGCGGTCCGTCTGCGCCAACGACAATCTCACTTTGGATTGTTTCCCCTTTCTCAAAACATAACTTGGTTTTGAAGTCACTGTGAGAGGTCCCTATATGTTGCAGCACATATCCCCAGTGTATGTCCATCGCTTCTCTTAACCACTATTCAAGTTTTCCTTGATTGGCACGGAGGCAGTCGCCGTCATTCATATCAATTTTGCCAGAGCCTCCTATCACAGTGTTAACAGCAACCCAGCTCTTGAAAGCCTGTTCATCAACATTAAATATCTTAAGTGGTCGAGCATATGCAGAAGCTTGTAGGGTGATATCGTAGTTATGTTGGGCTGATGGCGGCGTGCGCTCGTACAGAATGGTTGGTATACCGCGCTGTTGTAAACAACGACTGAGTTAGACCGCCGAGTCCCACGCCTACTATGCTGGCGGTTTTTTTTGTCATCTAAGTGTATGTATATCAGGCCGTCCTTTCGTCCTGAATTGGGAATTGGTGTTGTTGGAAAGTGGTGACGCATGATTGACTAAACTGAGTCAATGATGTAGTTAATTTGAATTCTGCCAAGCTAGGCTACCTTTACCAACCTCAGTAGGTGGTTCAATGAAGGGGGGTACCGGTATCCATTTTGTCCGTTCGCTTTATGATAGCTAAGCGACTTTATGAAGTGATTGATGTCGATGTAGCAAGGCTTCCAAGGCTCACAGGATTGCTCTGGGTACACAGCTTGATTGGAAATTGGACGAGGCAACGCTTTGAATATCTGTGATTTGTACTCTTCATGGATGCAGGATTGAATCATTTATATGGGCCATTCTCGTAAATCATCTCACGTCTCCAACAATTCCTTCCATATAACCAAATTAGTGAGTACTGAGTCCAAGCGGCTCGTACAACATGGCCGGAAAGGCCACAGGTCGATCAGTAACCGGTAATGGCGGCAATGTACTGAATAGGTCGCACCGCCCAAAACCAGCTTGGCATGTCTCTGGTCGAGGCCATGGACGTCCGCTAACTTGCACGCTTACCCCTCTAGGCTCAAACTATCCATCCAATTTACACTTTTTGTTATTTTGATAACCTCCTCGACATTCCCACTTCCAAGGTCCGCGTTGTAGAGATGAGGAAAACAGCCATGACCCACATCTTCCCACTTAAGCTCTCCCTTCTTGTTTTGGTTCACCTTGCCATCTCCATTCGTGCCCGCGGCCAGCACCTCATACTTGAACCTGAGCAGCCACAGCTCTGAGAAACCGCTGAAATATCTATCGGCAGTACGGGCCACCTGTTCCGATGTCGAAAGATGGATATAGCCGTCATTGCGATCAAGATCTGATAGGGGCAGACTTGAGGGCAGCGGCGAAAAGGGGGCAGAAGGCAGGATCTTGTAGAGGAATACGGGGAGCGGCGATGGGGCGGACATGATGGCAGCAGGTCAAGCAAGAGATTGGGACGTTGGGGCTTTGGAGCCATCATTGGCTCAGGCTCCCAAAAGCGCGACGCTTTCGCGAGTCTCACGTGGGATTGTGATTGGCCAATCCTTCTTACGTAAGATGCGCCACCATCCGCCCGAAGGCCCTTTTCGACTCATCTTGCGCCACAAAACCTCAGCTGCCCTCGACACGCAGTCATGAACAGAGCATTCCTTCGCATCTCGCTTACCGTGCAGAGAAATCAACCACTTCCTTGCGCTCATAGCGTCTTCAGGCCCCGTTGACTGATCGCCTTCCATCCGGTGCCATTTTCAGGCTTTGAGCTCCAAGAGATAGTGCCAGGTGACCGGGGAGCGGCGTTGGACAAGAGAAAATATTGACGGTATTCGCGGCTCATCAGGCCCAACTTAGCCCTATCCTTGCCAAATCACACCTCCGCTTGGGGATTCGCACTTTTTCGTTGTTCACCGACCGTCTTCCAACGCAACCATGGCACAGTCGTAGAAATGTTGATGCCTTTCACCCACGCCGCATCCCCTCCCAATATTGCCGACTAAACTTTTGTCTGTTTTTTTATTCTGAATCACACACTGCCCAATATCACTTCGGCCTTGCCTGCTTTTATGGCGAAGCCTTTGAGCCTTCATGGGCTGCAAATATCCACCCTGGCCGAAACTCATGACCGCCGTATGTCGCCTACCAAGTCTATTTCACCAGGGTCGCCAAGCATACCGCGCATACTCGACCCAATTTGGCTGCCTGTCAAAGAAAGATCTGCTTTTTTCAGATTCGATAGCGGTGAGGTGTGCCGCTGTCTCAGCACTTCAGAGGTTGTAAATCACGAGGATACGATTGTTCCCGATGAAGCTCTCGTTTGTTTTGAGTATCTCAACCAAGGTGGCGCGAATGTTATTTTCAAGATACTCCGACGAGATCCCTACGGAGACCCTACACAAACATTCCATTTCGTTGACG
Source organism: Ophiosphaerella herpotricha (assembly GCA_028458525.1). Lineage (NCBI taxonomy): Eukaryota > Fungi > Ascomycota > Dothideomycetes > Pleosporales > Phaeosphaeriaceae > Ophiosphaerella > Ophiosphaerella herpotricha. The sequence continues at coordinate 8,809 of JALNQK010000254.1, forward strand.
TCAAGAATAACAGTGCCAAACAAACACCAATCCACTACCAAGTGCTTGTCAACAAAGTTCTTCGTGTCAATAAAGGCCTTGTCAAGACTCTTCAATCCAATGAGGTCATCTCTGGATTCTATAATCATGTGCGACCTTTGTTCATGCCTGGAGAGATTGAAGTCACCACCTGCTCACCATCACTCTCTACCTCAACTTCTACAATTGTACTGCCTGATCGGGATTTGACGGAATATTTGATGGATCATGAGGGTGTTCTCTTATCATCTACTGTCATGGCCGACCTCACCGCTAAGGCCGATGCTATTGTTGTGGAAAGGAATAGAGGGTCCAAATCTCAACCCTCACAACGGTGGGGTATCCTCCTCCCCGATATGTCACCTACCAACGAATCCTCAATCACGCTAGAAGTGAAGCCTAAGTGGTTGGCTCAGTCACCAACGGCACCTTCTGACGCTTTACGTTGTCGAACCTGTGCGTTGCAGCTGGCCAAACCAAAGAACAACGAAAAATACATATGCCCATTACGTTTAGTGAACGGCAGTTGGGCTTTAATATTTCCATGGATTCTCGCAAGGTTGACAGAGCAAATTGTGGAGGATAAGAAGGCACCAACTCAACGACAAAAAGAACAGATCACACAAATTGGAAATCATGTTGCCACTTTCCTTACTAAAGGCGACGGAAAAATTCTTCTTCAGCACCTCAAGTTCTTGCAATCGAAACTCGATCCACACGGCATCCTCTACCGCACAAGATTGAACAATGATCAATCAAAGGCTATTTTCGAACGCAATTTGTGCCTGGCCATGACGCTCCGCGATTGCTCACTTTACATCAAAGTCGACTACAGCTTTTCTGGCGTTGGGAATTTCAAACTCGACTGCAAACTCGGGGATTTAGACTTTAAGTCTGCAGACAAAATGGATGATTGGACGGCTAAAGAAAGTCAATTACTAGCAGACGGGGCGTATACTCGGAAAATCGATACGGGGTTGAATTGTATTTTTGCAGAGTCACGCACAGCATGAAGCCCGACAGAGGAGCAGCAGCGTATTTGCAAGGCGTTATTTGGGAAAGGGGGAGTTGGAAAGATATGCATTGGGGTGTATAGGTATACCCATTTCGGCATAGACCGGGACGCCTTCAGTGGCTTACTTGTACTTGGTATCATTATTTTATTGATCTGTTGTAGCTAGTTAATCATAACCATGTGCATAAAAATGTTCCACATTGTCGCCACACATAGTGTTTGATCAACAAATCTATACTTCCGCGAGTACTGCCTTACTCCTTTGCACCATGCACAAACAGCCTCGTACCAAATGTCGGTTGGTGCTGCTTCTCCTCTGGCTCACCCGACCCAGCGATACGACCACCAAAGACCAACTCACTCCTCAATTTCCAGCCAAGAGGAACGTTCCATTGCTGTGCAACCTTTTGGTCAATGACTGGATTGTAGTGCTGGAGATTGGCGCCAAAGCCCTCAGCCTCGAGAGCGACCCACAAGGCAAACTGGTGCATGGCATTAGTGTGCTCAGACCAGTCGCCAAAGTGGTGCGCGTAAGGTGGCCATTCTTTGCGCAACTTTTCGACAGGCTCAGGATCTTCGTAAAAGAGAATCTAGGTGCAATGTTAATCACTGTAGGAGTAGTCACGGGACTAGGTGAGACTATTAGATGCGGGTGGGATGTGGTGCATCATGTGGGGCTAGACCCAAGCGTCCTGGCCGGAAGCTTGAAACTCCATAATACAGTTCGGGCCATTCTCTAAAGAATGATCCTCTGATGCGTGTAAAAAGAGAGACTTACAGTTCCGTATGCGCTCTTGAAGCCGTCGACCCGCTCCTTCGTCTCGGGGAACTTCTCCGCAGATGCGAGGGGCTTCAAGACATCGAGGACATGATCCCAAAATATATCGTGTTCCTTGTTTAACAGTACGACAAGACGGGTCGACTGTGAGTTGAAGCTGGACGGGACATGTAAGACAGCCTTCTCTACAATTTCAGTGATCTTCTTGTCGGAGATGGGAGCCTCTTTATTGAGTGCGTAGAATGTGCGGCGGTCCTTGATAGCATCGATGAAAGACTTTTGTGCGGACATTTTGGATGCACTGGTAGAGAAAGCGGACTGTTTGGAGACCAAGGAGGTAAAAGATGAAGTCGCGTGGCGTGATAACGAGGGGACGGGTGCAGCCAGGAGGCTTTTGTATCCACCAGCTCCACGTTTAACAATATCTCTCAGCACTTGCACCATCGAGTCCGAATTGGGAAGCGGTGAGTTGGGCCCTAGTCCTGGGACTTCTTCTTGTACCGGCAATTGCAACAGTGAAACGATTTGGGGTGCTAGAAAGGCAAGAAATAGGCCCGTTAGCAGGCCGACTAGAAGAGGTTTCGCAGCGACGGCCATGACGTGACGCCTTAGATAGTCAATGCTGCAACAGCGCCCACGGATTTAGACAAGAAATGTTAGCCTCCATTCAGTGTGCTTCAAATTTATGCCCGGGAAGCAGTGATTGGTAATACAGAGCTGTTTGTGTCACTCAATGCCACGACGGTCAGAAGAGCCTGCATTGTCGGCCTTCGGTGAACTCGGAAGCCGGCCTGTTTTGGCATCAATACCGTAGCGAATGTCCTTCAATTCCGCACTTCAACCCACGCTTCAACCTGCGCTTTATCATCATCGCTGTTTCAATCTAGACCTAAGACACCGGAATCTTAGTAAACGATGCACATGCTGGCGCTAGCCGACCCTGCAATTTTCGAAGCACAGTAGGAATCCGATGTCGTTCGCACGGTTGAGTACCAAGGACAAGAAGCAGTGTTTCAGAAACACCATAGTCCACGAGGAAGTAAGGTACAAATCAAATCATGTGTTGCATGGCACTGCCTCCACTCGATATTGTGTGTTGGTGCGGGGCCTATCAGATATCTCGCAGCCACAGCCATTTGCGTCAGATGCGAGATACGACGTTGGTCAACTAAGCTAAGCCTCAGCGATTCAACCTCGCGGCAGCCTGACTTCGCATTGTCAAAAAATATGATGTTGATGCATACGTTCATACTCACCGGTATCAATGGTGGCGTCAACAGGTAGGTATAAAGCCCATCGCTTTGGGCGAAACTGAGCTCAGTTGGCACAGGTCCAACAAAACTATATCTCAGCGTTTACTATAAATATTAAAAGCCATGAGGACTGTCACTTTCGTTGAAAAACAAGCCGCTGATCTGCGGTTTGTTTCAGATCAGGAGAAGAAAGAATTCGTCATCGCCGATACAGCCTCTGTGCATAGTAGCACGACATTTGGAAGTTCAGAGATATTTTTCACACCAACCAAATCTTTGCACATCAACACCAGAGGCATTGCAATACTACGCTTACCCCTACCACCCTCGGAGCTTGAAACTACTGTCTACAACTCAGACGGTAGCCTCGCATACACATCGACGCGCACCAAGCGAAGCTCGGGTAACTGCGAGCTGACAGACGCGAATGGTCAATCACGCATCACCACTGCCTACTTTTTTGGGCCCTCTAGAGATCCAGTCTTAAGTCAACGTGATATGATTCAAGGAACAGCACAGGAGATCAAGACTATGTCGAAGTGGACTTCGCGCAACCATACATTTCTCCTTCCTGATGGCCGCATGTGCACCTGGAAGTACAAGCGGGAGCTGGGTTTTGGTGTAAAGGGTAGAAAAGGTACCGGACTTGTGTTGAGCCTGGGAGATAAGAGGCTTGCCGCGCTGGTTAGAAATGAAGAGTCTAGGACACCTGGTAGCAGGTTTTGCAGTGCAGGCAATGGTGGTGAGCTAGTACTGAGCGAGGATATCAATGGGTCAGACGGGATTACCGAAGAGTTGATTGTGGCGACTTGTCTGTTGATGCTGAAGAAAGAAATCGATCGTAGACGAACAGTACAGTTCATGATAATCGCCGCTGCAGCATCATCGTAGCGAGTGTTGTCTTGAGCATTACCTTTCTTGTTCGACTCTAGTTGGATGGATATTTTTTCCTGGATTTGGTGTCAATAAACCCCATATTTTTTGGACTAGTATTGGTTGCTCAAGAGCAAAATGTCGCCCCTTCAGATAAGCCGGAGCCCTGGAGTTTTGTGCCTTGATTCTCTTTCTATACAGAGATCTTGCGTTGTTATATTTGATAAGCCGACTAGTTTTTTGATTGCTTTTGTATTATTTGCTATAGATGAAGAAACCATATCCTAGATCTTCCGCCTACAGGTCTAATAGTCATAATACGTGCTGGTGACCCGAAATTGAGGAGCAGGAAAGGCAACACTTGAAATACGGCCTCACACAGAATTTATCGGACAAACAACCTCGTCCTCCCACAATACTAGCGGGCTACTACCGTATTCCAGCACAGAATATGTTCTTCCGCCTCTTTAACCGAACATCAGCTGCAGCTCAACAGCGAGGAAAACGATTGTGACACTTCACAATGTCCATTACCGGCAGACCTACAACTAGAGCTACTTGTAACTATCAGACTCAGTAGACTTCTAGAATCCATTATCGTTCTCGACCAGCCTAGGCAGTACCAATAATTAGGCCCAGCCCCGACGGACAGAGTTTCAGCGGTAGATCGTCCATGCGGCTTGCCGTTGGATCCCGCCATCCAGGTCAGCCCCACAACGCTGTTCTTGCCGCAAACGGCTCAATCCTGCAACGCTTCTTCCAAATCACACAACGCTATACAGCCTTTAACTCATGCATTGCACGCTACTACAATGTTATACCAAGCCCCAAGCGACCCACACAAAGCTTCACTTTATTCTCCGCGTTAGTGCTGTCTTCCACGGAGCGTTTGAATGCATTGCCGGCTTAGGAAAGATGAGACAACGGTAACGGAGTTCCGGGGCATCAATATGGATATGAAGAATATGTTTGCGCGTCGGGGTACAAAGTATGCGCATAGTCGAGCAACAACTTGTTAGGCTGAATGGAAGAAATGTGAAAAGCACGTGGAACCTCCATGAACAAATACATCGCGGATTTCCTGGTGCGCTTTGTTGGGTTCGTTTTCCTGCAAGCGGTTTATGCGTCCCGTCCAATACTCGGCCTTTGGAAGCTCTACAATGATCATTGACCTCGATCAGGCGACCACTTCAGATTGGATCGCAGGGTAGCGCAATCATGGTACAGCAAGTTCCGGCGTTGCTCAGTCCTGGCGGTGTTCGTTATAGGAATGAGAATCGCACCTGCAGTATGTGGGCCAAAAGCGGCCACCCCATCATATGGCTGAGTGCTACTAGAGCCTATTATATGAATCTTTGATATACACTCCCCTTTAACAAGCAATTGCTCTTGGTAGAGTTAGCTACATTCAAACGGCTATCGCTCTATAATAGGTCAGTCACCAAACAACAACAGCGCAATTGTTATGTTAGACTTGAAATAGCTTGAATACCGAAAGCCCGTACTATGGAGTACTAGCCAAATATTGTTACAATTTCGGGTGGACGTGTATCAACTTGCTGTAGCTAATCAATTTTAATAAGATCTGCTCATATCAAACTGTTCCACCGAGAAGAGCGAGGTGTGAGGAAAGACAAATACATGATTTCAAAATTGAAGAAAAAAAGACAACATTCGTACAACCTCTTGCTAGATGTATAATGACCCACGTGAGCGACTAGTCACATCGACCTGAAGAAAAGATAACAGATGATATTTTCTCGACAAGTTGTTAAAGTCTGAATATTCTCGAAAAATCAACGGGCAGAGAAAATACCCCATTCCCTCTATGCAACATCAAGTCGCTAAAACCTCCGCCACATTAGGCCAGTGTCTTGGTAACCGATTTTCAAAATTGCTGTATACTCACCGTACCCACCCGCAGCATCATTTAATCTCAGAATGACCTGGCACTTCATTTCACGATACGTGGTTACGCGTGTCCCTTCGCTATTACAGTCGGCTTGATATGAAGGTTGGTAATATATATTGATCTACCTTAAACAGCCTTGTTAAGTAGAACAGTATTGCAAGTCAGTAATTCACTGAATGAAATTTGTACTATTCTACGCTAAATAATCAACAATATTAGGGTATTAACTTTAATCCTTGGTTGGCACTGGCGGGAAAATGTTAAGTTGTCGCTTAGAAGAGCAATTAATTCGGAGTTTTAAATGATGCCATCACCGTATGTCATAAAATACATTCTGTGAGTTTACAAGGACTCTTTCTAACTTCTCTTGTACTACACGGCTAAGAGAGCATGATTCAGAAAGTAGCATCGCTAGATAGACTGAAATCGGTCTCATTGTAACACGTAGGACATTACATGAGCTAGTATCTGCTCGAGCTGGTTGTTGGCTGCCACTCCGTCAATCTTGATAACTATACATTGGGGACATAATTTTATTTTCTATTTGGCATGACTTATTTTTCGTGGTTTCGAGCTCTCCAGCTTGAGTTTGCTGACAAGTGGGCTCAAATATAGCAAACACCCTGGGTAATATATGAGAATTTGAACCATTCCACTGCAACCAATGTTATGCGTTGAAATCTTTGTGGGGAATATTTGAAGCTGGCGTAGGCTGGCTAGCAGGTACTGAAGTCAGCATAATGGAGATTGTGGTTGGGACAACTAGTCAAGGCAGACGTGAGTATTCTCAACCACTTTGATTCGTTGACCGTGATCGTATAGACGTTTTGTTCAAAAGGCGGAAAGCTACAGTATGATATCGAGGAACATGGTAAGCACCATTGAATCTACATTAGCTACCTTTTGAGTAACTACCTGTCTGTAGATGAATTGCTCACTTGGGATAGCTTTCAAGTATTCTTATTTCAGGGGAAAAAAATTAGGAGTTAGATCAACTGTACCTCACACGATTCGGCCTAAATCCAGACTCGGCTTGAATAGCCAAATTTAACTAGCGGGAGAGAACGGCCTTCAGTCCAGTGCTTGTGTGCCACGTCTTCTAGTCCTGAGAACTTGAACAGGCGAGAGAATGGCTATTGGTTGAATGCGGATTGCACCTGCAACATAGTCAAAGCTTGATATGTTAAAATTGTAAAGCTGTACTAATTTGATCACCTTCTAGCAGCGACTGGTGTCATTTCCTTGCCTTGGAGAAGCAACAGTCTGGCTAGAAACTACATCTGTAAGGTCATTTATCAGATAAAAAGCAATTACCAGGGGTGTATCAATTTGATCGTGCTATCTGCCTTCAAGGTTCTCGTTCTCAAGATAAGTAACAGCATAGGGAACTTCCTAGACATACTGTTTTGGTGCACTATTGACTTTTTGGGCGGTGAACATAGGCCTTGATAGGTGCCGCGTGTTACTGTTATGCCGAGGCTTCCATAAAAAAACTCACAGAAGACGGGATCTGAATGGGGGATTGGCCGACGTAAGATCATTTTGGTGTCGGCTAGAAGCTATAGGTAAGGATCAACATGGCGATTACTGTAAGGATAGTTTCGTAGGTTGGAAAGCCCCAAAGCGTCTTCGCTAAGAGCACGATACGAGGCATGTGGAGAAAGGGCGCAAGGGTGTTCTCCAACAGTGTCCGTGTTGTGGCGAGCAATAATAATGCAAGCGGCGGCCACACGGGGAATTGTGAAGCCCCTGTCGTTAGCTCCCTGGGGAGATCGACTGCGTTCGCAGAGAACTGCTCGATGTCTCTGTGGGGAGCTGATCATTTCTCGATGCAAGCTGACATGGAGCAACATGCAGCTTGATTCGTGCCCAAGCAAATGTACAATCTGCTGGGCATGCTGCGCTGAATAGATAAGCTGTGAGTAATTTATGTCAAGCCTATGAGATGGCGGAAACGACTTATGCACTTGAGGAGGGCCACGCAACTGTGCGGCTGAATGCGGGTGCTTGAAGGAGCATTTCTCCTGAACTTTGACACTATTGATGGCTGAGCACGGGAGGTCTAGATGCGGAAGTCCCAGACGAAATCGGCCTAAGCTAGTGGGCCGTTACTCGATGTCCAGACGGATTTGGTAACATGATCCGCGCTAGTCTGCTCTGGGGGCGCCACGCAAGACAATACACGAGCCAAGTTGAGAACCTAGCGAACCGCTGCCTGTGGAGAAATGCACACCTGGGACAACATCTTGATATGCAACGTGCATGAACGGGACGATAGAGGACAGCAGCAGAAGGTCTTGTTTGCGTGGACTCTACAACCTGAAGACCAGGCAGGTAGGAAAAGGCCTGTACACCACGCTCAAATAATCAACTACGGCTCCGTGGAGTGAACAAGGTCATTCGCGCCCATATTTGGGGTATACGATCTCGAGGTGGCGTCACGCTCGGATCGTGATATTTGCCGCCTAGCAATGCAGGTCCAGTCTTACGACGACCTTCTAAGTGGTCTAGTAAACTCTCCGCTCGCCAGCAGCTGCAGATGGAACGTGCTAGCACAGTGAGATGCCGTGGTAGCTAGCGAACGGGACAGAACCTCTAGGTACTCAGGGGCAACTCAACTCATCTCCGGGAAAGCATATATGGACCATCATGTCCGTCTTTTAGTCCTCATTCACAGTCTTCACTTTGACCGGAACAACGCTTTTCGCACTCTCGCAGTGACGACCACACTCTTTTATCTCTTAATTTAATATCTCACCCAAGTCGATCGTTATCAACGAAATTCTTAATACCTAATATAAACAACATTTCAACAAAATGAAGTACTCCATCTTTTTCGCCGCCACGGCCGCCGCCTATGACGCCTACAACGTTGCTCCCTCGAGCTCAGCTCCAGCCAAGGCTTCCTCCGTCCCGTCTTACGGAGGCTACGGTGATGTGAAGTCTTCTGCACCACCCGCTAAGGCCACTCCCTGCTCCACCACAGTTGGAAGCAACGGTTACACCACCGTTGTACCCGGCTATGGCAAGACGCCCGTCACCGTCACCTCTCAGCATCAGGCTTACCCAACCTGCCTTGCTATGGGTTACGATGGCAAGAGCTGTGACAAGTGGGGTGAAGACAAGTACGTCTCCACCGTCGTCAACGACTACAACAAGAAGCCCGTGACCATCACCAAGGTTGATGACTGCATCACCGTCTACCAAGAGAAGAAGACTATCACTCACTCTGCCACCCCCACCGCTGGCGGATACGGTGCTGTTTCTACTCCAGTTGGTTCCAAGGACCAGACCGGTGTTTGGTACGAACTCTATGAGAAGATCGTCGTTGTTGAGTATAAGAACATCGGTAAGAATATCTTGGTTGGCTGGACTGGCCCAGGCCTTTGCCAAAAGTGCGACAATGATCAGCCCATCACCGTCAAGGAGTACAAGGGTGGAAAGTGGACCGAGGAAAAGAAGACTACCACCTACGGCCAGCCCAAGGAGGAGGTCAAGGTCTACGAGAAGCCGGGCGTTTACACCGTTCCAGCCAAGACCATCACCGTCTACGGATCCGCCGCAACTGGCAAGGCTGGTGAGCCTTGTGTTTACACCTACCCTCCGAAGACGGTCACCATCACCAAGACCAATCAGGCCTATACTTGCACCTACAGTATCCCATCCAAGACCCCTACTAAGGGCGACAACTACCCCCCAGTCGTGACCAAGACCCCCACTTACGACAATGACTACGGATACAAGGCTAGCGCCACCCCGGTTAAGCCTGTGAATGACTACTCATCCTACCCCAACAAGTCAAACAATACTTCTACCCCTGTGGTACCAGTTTACGGAGATAACACCAAGCCCACTTCCACACCCGCTCTCCCTGTTTATGGAGACAACACCAAGCCCACATCAACTCCCATCTACAATAACGGCAACAACTATGGTGACAACAGCAAGCCTTCAGTTTCCGTCCCATCCAAGCCCACTTCCACTCCTTGCGATGATGACAAGAAGGCTACTCCTACTCCATACCAACCGGTCTACAACAACGTTAACAACGCATACGGTGATAATGTTAAGGCCACCCCTACACTTGCTGTCCCTGTTTACAACAACGGCAACAACGCCTATGGTGACAACACCAAAGCTACCCCAACTCCTGCTCAACCTGTCTATAACAATGGCAATGCTGGATACGGTGATGCTGCCAAGGCTACGCCAACTCCCGCCAAGTCGTATGGCAAGCGTGAGACCCTCAGCGAGCGTCGTGCTCGCGCTTTGTAACTTTAGCATACTGTTTTGTTTCCTTGTGTCTGTTTTGTATGTCGCAAAGTGTTGTGAGTAGAAGGAGAGAATAAGTCGGTTGACGGAAAGAACGATGGGGATGATCTATTGCGAGGTAGATGACAATTCAGCCTTCCTTGTCGAGATGCTTGCCACTTTCCCTAACGTGATTCTGATACAGCCCTTCCGAAGAGCTTGTTTTTACCCATGATCGATACTCTAGATGCGTAACGTCGATAGCGATACGTTTGCATCTCTACAAAACTTTAGGAGCACAGGCATCGGTCCGCTACCTTGCTGTCTCCTAATCCGACTTCTTTGTAACTTATAATAAGACACTCTGTTGGTATAATCGTTAATTTTCCATGTGACAATGTAATCGATGCCCGTGCTCGGGGAATAGCGGGATACTGTCCTGCTACCGGGAGGTCGTTTATCCCTTCCAACTATTCTCTTCACGTGTCCGATCTCGAGGAACAATACTTAAATTTCTCTAAATTGGGGTCGACGACGTAAACGTTCAATTGCCTTACTTTAATGACTCAACAGCGAAAATACCGATTTGATTGTCTACCCGTCACGTAACAAGGGGAAAGCAGGAATGAAGAAATCTCGTACGGCCACCTGCATATCCTCGTAGTGTGACTATCGTCGAAAATTATATTGTGAGCTGTTTTTTGGTTGCGGTTGATTTCATATTGTGCGCTCACTTCGCATGAATTTGCGGTGCACTTTGAACTTGCCAGATTCCCTGGTTTGGCAACAAAGCTACCTGCAAGTTCATTCGCTTTTGTGGCCTTGCTGAATGCAATTGGCCTTAGTTTGGCTACTCGATATGCTATGAAGGGAAATGATGCTTCAGCAAGAAATGCTTCATGATAATTCCTACACAATCTTCCACTGTGCTTACATATGCAATCCTACACTATCTTTCTAGGCCATTTAGTCATCCTCTGTCAAATCGCCATACTCCCATTGGCCCCTCCTCTCTTCTTTAGCCACATCTTGCTTCCTCTTGAATACAGTCAAGACGTCGTCGGCGTTGCGTTCCCAGGACTTTAACTTCTTGGGAACCATGGCAAGGCCCTCGTCAATAACATCCGCGTTGATACTATCGGACGCAGACTTGCTTGATTTGGGGTCAAACAAGGTGACCCAGAGTGACCCGTCTTTGTCTGCTTGATCAACATTGGCAACGAGCTGGCGATCTGCAGTTTCTTGTGAAATGAAGTTCACGGCATCGGATAAGTACTCTGGGTTCTGGGGTAACTGGATGAAGGATAACTGAGCCTCCTGAGCCTGCGGTTTTAGTTTGGAGGGTAAGAACTCTGTTTGCGACAATGGGCGTAGTCGTGACCATGGGATGGTTTCAGAATTTCCGAAGTCGACATATACGACCTCGGCCTTCTTTGCTTCGCGATCATTGCGTCGAATACGGGCTCGATACCATTGATCATCAGCGGTGAACTTGGCGGCTACAAATTCGCCAGCCTTTGGGTTGGGCACACCTGCCGAGTTGGCCGGGTTGAGATGGAACTTGCTAAAGGCATTCATGAGTGATGTTAGGGCGGCGGTACCTGGGCCAATCTCTTGAAATTTGAGCTTGCCAGACTCCTCCACATGGGTGACAATGACATCGCGGTAATCTTTGCGCCTTGATGCTACCGCGTCCCCGTTGGAGGTCTCAGTGGCCACAGCTATGGTCTCCTCTGCATCTTCGTCCTGAGATGGATCGTAGTCGTGCCATAACCCTTTGCGTGCATCCTTGGCCCTTTGCTCTGCAGCAAAAAGCTCGTTAGCGTTGCCTGCTTTCTCTGCTGAGTAAGCGTGAACAGATGCGAGGCCCTCTTCGACCAAGGTCTTGGCAAAGTTTTCACGATTGATGTATAGAGTGCCAATGAAGCCACCAACCTTGTCGCAGTCTTCTACATCAATCTCGACATCTCGCTGCTGGCATCGCTTATTAGCAAATTCATGGGCTTCCTTGCCGAAGGGTTCGCCCTTGTCCGTGTCGTTTCTTGCTGATCGAGGCGCGCGAATGCCCGAGAGGACGAAGGTGAGCTTCGAGTTCTCGCGCGGTACCAGAACAGTGAAGCGCGAGCCTGACTTGACAAAGTCGACGACTGCGGGTATTTTGCGCTGGCGAGATAGTAAGGAGAGTTGGCGCTTGGCCTTTTCTAGTGACTCGGAGAAATCGACATATTGCTTTGTGGAGGGCGTTTTCGACGACCACAGGCCTTTTTGCCCATCTTGGGCAAGTTGTTCTGCGAGCAGTAAGTCATCGTAGATGGGGCTACGGTCCGTGTCGTCTTGCCGATGGCGGATAACCGTGGCCATGCCGTTCTCGACCAAGAGAAGGCCGATATTCTTGCTCTGGAGGGTGACCGTGGCCATTTCGCGTTCATCGTAGCCTTCGGTTGCCGGGCGCTTGCCATCGATATGGAACTTGACGTGCTTCCCGATGAGCTTCTTGCGGAGAAATTCCTTTGCCTCTGGGACCCAAGGCGCCTGCTTCGGGTCTGTTGGCTTGGGCTGGCGCACACTACTAAGGTTGATGCGCTTCTCTGCCCCGGCTTTGTTCCGCAGAAAGAGGGTATCGGCGCTCTGGATCCTGCTGACGACGGCCTCGGCCTCGCCTGCAGCGTTGGCCTTGGGTGCAACAAGGCCCTGGAAGAGGCCTTGCTTGCTGTCCCTGGCCGCCTTCTCAGCCATTCGCAGCACGCCCATTTGCTGGCCGAGCAAAGTAGTGTGGTGGTCGGTGCACTTTGCGAGGCCTGCCTTGAGAAGGAAAGGGGCAATACTGCCCTGGGTGGGGTGCTTGACGTCGGCGACAAGTTGGCCGTTAGGGGTAGTGCCGAGGACGGTGACGGTGGCGCTGCGCTGCAGCAGACGAGCCTCGACAAACTGGTGGGCTTCATCGCCGTATGGCTCGGCGGGCTGTTCCTTTCCGTCTGAAGGGTTGGTTCGCTTGGTCGCAGGGGCGCGAATGCCGGCGAGGAGGACCATGGTCTGCACATGCTCCGTGGGTGAGAGTAGAAAGCGCACAATCAGACGGTCGCCCGAGAGCACCTTTTCGACAATCGCGTCTAGCTCCTGGCCTTTGTGTGCGTCTACCCACTTCTGCGCGTCGCCCAACTCTGATATCGTCTGGATACGGCCGCCCGACTCGGCCCACACGCCCTTGGACTCGGCCCTCGCGCGTGCCTCAACTGCCTGCAGCCGTTCCAGCAGCTGTCCTGCCTCTTCCGAGTCCTCCTTGCGGCTGGCGTCGTCGCGCAGCTTCAGCCAGCCCTCCGCCACCGCTGTCTCGGGCAGCAGGACGCGGTTGGGTAGCACAATGAGGCCGTACTCGCGGTTGGCCCCAGTGGGGATCTTATACAGCACCTGGAAGCGCACCACCTTGCCCACCAGCAGGCGGCGGAGGTAGTCGCGTGACTCGAAGGCAAACGGCTCGTCGCCCTCGCGCCTCAGGCGGGGGGCGGAAACAAAGGCCAGGCTCAGCGTACGCTCCTGCTTGGGGTTGTTGATGTTGTGGAGGATGACGGTGTCGCCGGAGAGCACGCTCTTGACCTTTGCTTCCAGGGTCGCCATGGTCATGTGTCAAGACCTTGGAGCTTTGTCGAAATGGGATGGTGAGAGAGACGGGGGTCCAAAATATGCAATTGACGTGCCGGGCCAAGGGGGACGGAGGAGGGGGTGGAGGGAGAGGGGGTGGTGGTGCGAGAGGCAACGTGTAACGTGGAGCTTGGTGACGTGAAATCTCGCCCAAGCTCCCAGCAGCTGTGGGGTCGGTTGGTTGCTCTCTGTTTGTGTGCTAGGCCCTATTAGGCTAAGCACCTTCGCCCTTTCATCTGTCTAGGCTACCCACCCTCCCTAGGCACATTATCAGTTCGTGATCACGGGACTGCCCCCGTCCCACTCGCCACTCTCCGCCGCCTGCACTAGGAAGCGCGCAACACTCCGCCGGGTGATTGACGCCATCAGTGGCACCCCCTTGCCGCCTTGCGTCCACTCCTTGATCTCCTTGGCTTCACCCTCATCCAGCCGCGATGGCCGCACCAGGACAACCTTTTCGCCACTAGCCTTCGTCTCTTGAGCAACCAGATTATGGTCAGCGTACTGGTAGCTCATATTGCTCTTCGACATTAAGAGCCGCAGCATCCAGTGCAGGTTACCCCACGACTCGCCCACCCCGAACGCTTGCATAATCACCAGCTTGCCCATCTTGAACTTCTTCATCGCTGCCACAATGTTGGCTGTTGAGTCGGCCATCAGCCGAGGCGGTGCTGTGACGGCTGCGAACGGGCTGTCGCTTGCTCGAGGTGCACTGAGAGTGACCATAATCACGTCTGGTTGACTTTGCGCAAACGCCTTGAAGACGTCTTGCTGATTCAGAGGCGTGCCCGTGACCGTCTTGAGGCCACCGTCTACCTCTGTCTTCATTGATTCTGTTTTGCGCACAAGGGCAGTGACTTCATGGCCACGTTGAAGAAGCTCGCCGACCACGAGCTTGCCTGTCCGACCGCTGCCGCCAACCACAAGAATCCGCTTGCTGGCTCCCATATCCATGTCTATGATTGCGTAGGCTTGGCCACAATTGGAACTATAATCACCTAAAAGTGGGCAGACTTTGTTTAAAGATAGAAGTAGAGAAAGTTAATATATGCGTACTAAATATGCCTCTGGAGACCCCCGAGAGGAATATTTTATATTTTGTCGTAGACTTGAAGGTAGATAACAGGCTCCGGGCGAAGGAGTGTTTACCATCGGATCCGGCCCTCGGATCCGCCCTCGGATTTACTGCTAACTGCTGACATCACTTCGACCAGATCTAGCACAATCATACCGCGAACCGCTATTCGGATCCGGTCCAGTATTCGTCCATGTAGTCTTTTTTTAAATTGTTATAATATGAAGGCACAAATGCCCATACTCGAGCACTGGAAATCAACAATGTAGTCATCATCGGTGCAGGCCTTGCGGGTCTTACACTAGCTATTTCTCTCCACCGGCAATGCATCTCCTGTACTGTACATGAGCTGCGCAACCCTTCCATTACAATATCTGGTGCTTT
Source organism: Ophiosphaerella herpotricha (assembly GCA_028458525.1). Lineage (NCBI taxonomy): Eukaryota > Fungi > Ascomycota > Dothideomycetes > Pleosporales > Phaeosphaeriaceae > Ophiosphaerella > Ophiosphaerella herpotricha. Next base: position 24,007 of record JALNQK010000254.1, read on the forward strand.
GATGCTTTCGCCTAACGCCCTCCGTATCCTCGACACTCTAGGCCTTTACGACCGTCTCATGCCACAAGGCTACAACTTCGAGACTATCGATTTCAAGAGTCACCAACAGGTTACCACAGACAAGTACTATCTTGGCCAGGAAAGGTTGTATGGTTACAAAGCGCTACGCATTTATCGCCAAACACTGCTCACTGAACTGCGGTCAGAGGCTAAGAGGCTCAAAATACCTGTGATATATGGTGTCAAGTTCGATAGCATTATTTCCGAAGATGAGAATGGTGTTGCTTTCACTTTCGCCGACGGTAGCACTGCTTCTGCCGATATGCTTGTTGGGGCAGATGGTATTCACTCTGCCGTTCGCAAGTTCATCATTCCTGATGTTGTACCCAAATATTCTGGCATGGTTGCCATTACATGCGCCTTGCAGCGAAACAAGTTGGAGTATCCGTCAGACATACCTGCCAAGGACTATCCAATGCCCGTCGCCATCCACGGCAGGGTTGATACTCGAGTACTTCGAAGTACTCGAGTATCAACCCTGATCCACGGTAAAAATGGTGCTTTCGTAATGGCACCCCAAAATGTTGATGGTTCAGAAGTTTTAGCTGGGACACAACGCGCATGGCCGGAGCAGGATCGTACAGGTTGGGATGCACTACTTAGCGACCGCGAAGGTCTTCTGAAATTGTTCCGCCAGGGCTACGAAGACTGGCTAATCATCGTGCAGTCCGCACTCGACAACGTGCCCTTAGACACCTTGACTATCTAGCCATATTACGTCGTCCCTAAGCTTGAGAGTTGGTCGTCGATAAAGAAGCGCATTGTCATTCTAGGAGACGCCGCGCATGCCATCCCGCCCACTGCCGGACAGGGAGCCACACAAGCGTTGGAGGATGCATTTACGCTTGCCATGTTGCTGCCGAATATTGCATCAAAATACCCACTAGAAGAAATTCTTACCACATGGAAGGAAATGCGCCAGATTCGCATAGGTAGAGTTATTGATCTCACAATGCAGCTTAATAACGCTCGTCTCCCACAGGCGGAGCGTGAAGCTCTAGCTGCTGCTGGTGCCTCAGTCTGGCAGGGCGGTGATGATGGTGAGCTTGGCTGGCTGTACAACGCTGATGTAGAGAAGGATATTCTATCTTGTCTTAGGATGTCGTCAGGAAGAGAGAAGTCGAATCAAGTTTAAAACCATTAGGGCGCCTTGATCAAAGCACCCGTAAGCGAATTTGAAAGAAAATATACACACATTGTGCTTCTTGGACGGCCCGTCTCGCGCACGGTGTACTCGGCTTTAGCTACGGCCCTCGGTTTTCGTCAATTATGGTCCGCCTTCCAATGACAAGACTTCGGTTAATCCTTGCCTCTAAGTTTGATCCGTTCCTCAAATTTGATCACCGAAATTAAACTAAAAGCTGACCTCAACCCATACTCAAGCCTGTAGTGTGCCTAGAGGTCAGCCTTGCATCATGAGCTTGGTATCTTGAGGTTAGCGTTATGACTCCTGAACTGCGCCTCATTCGCGTACTTGAATACTTTATCATAATGGACCTACATCTTCTTTTGGTTCTTCTGTACAACTCATACAGCCATTTCTTTTCCGTCTTTGCTCAACAACATATGCTGTTCTCCAAGCAGCATATTTTCCATGTTTCTACCTGATGAGTGATTCCAACTCTCGCAAGAGGCCAAGACCCATCGTTTCTTGTTTGAGATGTCGATCCAAGAAACTGAAGTGCGATAGACAAGAACCTTGTGAAAATTGTGTCAAGGCTTTTACCCAGCACACGTGCGTACGGCCGCAATGGTCGCAATCATCTAACAGATGCTACCCCCGTTTCCACCACAACTACGACGAGATCTGTTGTGAATCTCCAGTCCAGAATGGATAGAGTCGAGGCGCTCTTGGGTATCAAATCCAAGCCAGCTACGAACGCGATGGAAAATTCGGCATCGGATTTAATGTCACCGCGGATGCCCGGTACGGTAGTTGTAAAGGGAAATCGGAGTGTATATCATGGTCAAAACGACCGCCATACTTTGATCAACCAGGTATGTTGTTTTATACAATTTAGAGTAACCAAATTCAATATGTCATGTACATTTGTATGTACAAATACTCCGAGGCAAGGTTGTCGAAGCGATTAGATTTGTTTTCATTGAAGTTAGATTTTCTCGCTGACGATTATAGTTTCCGGATGTGAAAGAATTTATTAGTGGTATGTCTCGAGATGAGCAGATTCAGGCCGCCGTAAACCAGGTCATATTTTTACAAAACAGATTTGCTACGAAAATTGCAGCCCCGAACAGCGTCAACGAACCTGGGTCTATGACTCTTCTCAAACTACGAAAGCTCCTACCACCCAAGTCGTATTGTGATCGCCTTGTAGCAATATATTTCAATCTCTTCGAACGCACCACACGGGTGCTACACATTCCTACATTTATGCGTCAATATGACCAGCTCTGGACCGACAAAAATCTTGAATTCTCCAATCATGCTAGCTTGATACCACAACTCACAGCTATAATCGCAATCTCATCCCATATGGGCCACACCACTCTGAGCAATGATGATCGGATGCACGGGCTATATCTGAAGGGTGCCGCGACCGACCTTGTCCAATCGTGGCTTGAAGGACTTGACCGTAAGCAGCGAACTGAGCTATCGACACTTCAGGTAGAGATACTTTTACTTCTTGCAAAAAAGTTTCATGGAATGCACCCTGAGAAGCTTTGGAGCTCAACAGGTGCTCTTGTACGCTCTGCTATGGTTATGGGTCTTAATATAAACCCCTCTATGGTGACAGAATTGTCGCCATATCAGGGCGAAATGCGGCGCAGGATATGGGCTACTATCCTTGAAATGGATTTACAGGCTTCAATGATAGCCGGAATGCCGGTTGTACTTCCAGACCTCGACTCAGTCTCTCTCGTTGTCGAACCTCAATGACACGGAATTCGATGGATTATCGGCGTATTTACCCACTCAACACTCGCAGGATACCTACACGGACAGTATTTACCAGGTGATACTTGCTTCCTCATTACCGCAACGTCTAAAAGCTGTGTCACTTCTTCAGTGCTCGGTTTTAGATCTACAAACTGCTATTTGTCTGGGTAGAAAAGTTGAGGAATGCATAAAACGCGTACCGAACGTCGTCGGTCTACTCAAAAGTGCTGAGCCACCTCCTGATATAGCCTCACTGCTACGTAGAGTGCTTCTGGACCTGTATCTCCGAAGATCAGTATTCTGTCTCTACATACCGTTTCACCTTGGTCAGCACCAAGATTCTCCGTTCTATGTGGAGATGCAAAAGCATTGCATTGATTCGTCTTTGGCCATTCTGTCCTACCAAGACCATTTCACAGCGACTGCACTTGCTGAAGTCACTGATCACAGCATGTTACACCAAACCTTCTTCTACACATGTTGCAAGATAGATCTGCTGTGGGCAGCTCTTACTTGCTGTCAGTATATCAAGGTGACACCACCAACACCAGCTTGTGTCCACCTAAATGGACCAAAGGGAAACAATGTGTCGTCTCTTGTCGCAACTGTTGAGGCTACTATAACTTGTCTGATAGAAAGGATAGGAGAGAGAGGTAGCGACCTTAAAGACATCGTGTTTCTAGCGCTCGCCCTGCGGTCTGTACAAGCCCCTGACATGGAATTTGACGATTGCAAAGCTCTTCAGGCCAGAAAAAAGTCACAAGCTCTACGACAAGCAGTAGTGGGGACAATAGCGGCATGCTGCAAGAGATTACTGCATCCCATGGCTCCTGAGAAAACCCAGGTCACTTATCCGGCCACACCTGCACAGCCCTCACCAAATGCAACAGCCATAGCAGCCACAACCTCTACAAAACCGCAAGTGTCTAATTCTAGACCTGCATCGACCCCCATGCTCGATATGTTATTTCCACTAGATCTTGCTGAGCATGCAGAGCAATGGTTCGAAAATCTACCTGATCTCGTTGGAGAAGGCACAAGCTTCCAGGTAGATACCTTCGACTCAAATGATGTACTAAATTTTGATATTACGCAGAATTGGTAGTGGGGGCATATATGTGGCAATAGTATGCCTACCTCTTGCACCGTGGATCGAGGTCAACGGATTTTTGGGGTGAGGACTTTGTGTGTTGTCTCACACCGCTGTAGATTTGAAACAGTCTCAAGATATACATCTTGTGCTTTGTAGACAATCTATACTATTCACTAAATGTTTCATATCATAGGTGCTTGATCAGGCTGCAAACCAATTGGAGGTATAATATCACCCCAGGGAGAAAGAGGAGAAGCTCCGATCATTCGAAATGTTGGTATAATCACTTACTCGCGGCACATGTGATTGCTCAACCTCCCTAATTGACTCTGGTGATATTTGGTTATGGAAATGCTATCTAGGTATAGCAGGTCCCGGCCGTCGCTTCAGCGGACTTGCTGATCTTCCACCTCCTGGAAGTTTAAGGGACCTGTGACGCCAATTGTGAGCTGATAGTGCAATATACTAACTCAAAAACAAGTAATTATGTGATGTTAGGTGTTACAAGATAGGTCTAGATGTATTCCAATCGTGAATGTGTACCTTAGCCTAGCCTAGGGTTACCAATTACTATAGTAATAGTAATAGTAATAGTAATAGTAATAGTAATAGTAATAGTAATTTTTATAGTATTTATAGATTAGTAAATAATAGAAACTATATATAAAGAAGAAGAAAAAAGGTAAATAGTTATAAGTAAGTAAATTTTATCTATCTTAACTATCTAAACTATCTATAGTATACTCTCTCTTTTAACTACTACCTTATATTAGATATATAATACTAATAAATAGGGTTATTCTATACTATTATTACTATTGTTATTACTACTAGAACTATTATAACTAGTAATACTAGTAGTACTCTTATCTTCTAAATATCCTTCTTTTATTTCTACTAATTAGTTTAGTACTATAAGTAAGTTCTTCTTTATCGTCTATATAATAGGGCTACCTACAGTACCTATTAGATAGCTTACCTAGGTGCGTAGTAATTGTAGTTAGAGTATAACGCAAATAGATACAGGTATTAGGTTAACTATTAATAGGGCTAAGGTGCAATAATAATTCTAAACAGTAGATATTAAGAGTATACTACTCTAGGTTAAAGATTAGGATTAACAATACTATCCTAATAATATACATTATATTAGCTATATACTATCTATAGGTTTACTTAGTACTTTACGTATAGCTAAGTACTTATTAGTTACTTAGTACTTTGCGTATAGCTAAGTACTTGTTAGTTACTTAGCACTTTGCGTATAGCTAAGTACTTGTTAGTTACTTAGTACTTTGCGCATAGCTAAGTACTTATTAGTTACGTATCCTAGTTGTATTTAGCTACGCTATTATATCTAGGTAATACAGAGTAGCTCCTAAAGCTATCCTCTAGTTCTATTAGTTCTATCTACTATATAGGGTTATAACCTGTAATACTATCTCCCCTCCTAAGTCTTACTAGATCCTCGTTATTCTATTCTAAGGCTTAGTTATTAGTCTAGCTTATTTCTAAGGTTTTCCTCTATCGTTCCTCTATACTAGAGTTGCTAATTACTATAGTAATAGTAATAGTAATTACTATTACTATTACTAAGTCTAAAATAGGAAATAGTAATAGTAATTACTAGTAATTACTTATTTCTAAAAATAGAAACTATCTTAGTTTAACTATTACTAAAGATATAATAGTAGTAGTATTTATAGTAATTATAAT
>JALNQK010000255.1:0-29640 GCA_028458525.1 Ophiosphaerella herpotricha
TAAATAATTTTATTTAATATATTTAAAATCTATATTTAAAATTACAAAGCTATAGTAGGATAGCTTCTTTAGTTATAAACTAAAGTAGTAATAGTAGAAAAATTTACTTTAAGCTTTAACCGCTTACGTAATATAAGAGCTACTAGCTTTAAATACTAATAGATTATAGAATATATATATATCTATTACTAGTGAAATTTCTAGCTAATTCTAATAAGTCGTTCTAGAGATATTAGGTAGTAGTTTATCGATTTTTACTAGTAAAATTAGGGTGGCCACTTACTTGGGTTGGCCACTCGCTTATGAAACACGTTATATCTTTTAATACTTACTTATAGTATATCTTATCTATATATAATTTTTCTTATTTTCTAATTAATTTAGAGGTTTACTATTTCTAGCTATAGTATTCTTAATATTATATCTTAGTATTTATTAAGTTAGGTTATATCTATAATTAGATTTTAGATCTTTAAGCTTCTTACTTCTAGTATTAAGGGTTAGGTCTTAGAGCTAACTAGTTCTTAAAATAGTAGTTTTTCTATTATACTTAGTTATCTAGAGTACTTTTTTAGTACTTACTATATCTCTTATTATTCTATAAATTTCTTTCTTATAAAGTTCTTAGTAGCTCTACTATCTACTATTATTTAGATTTTTCTTCTTTAGTAGTAACTTTCTATAGTTACGTATAGTCTCTTAACTCTTTTAAGTACTTCTTTCTTAAGCTAGTATCTTATCTTAATTTTTTCTTATATATAATTAGGGTATTTATTTTATATATATTTATACTATAGCTTTCTTTATATATATTCTTTAGATAGTTTATATTCTAGTTCTAGTACTAAGTATTTCTTTTAGGTTTTTACTAGTTACTATCTATAGACCTCTATTCTAGTAATAGCTTTTATAAAGTTTTAGTTATTACTTCTTATTAGCTAGGCCTTATTTATATCTTTAGGTTTCTTTTATATTTTATAGCTAACCTTAATATAAGATACCTAGATAATCTTATAGTATATAAAGTATTCTAACTATACTCTTATATTATCTCTTTCTTTATACTTATCTTTTTTTAGCTTATTTTATACTAAGATATAGTACCTTACTAGTATATTCTATATATAAGTATCTTTAAGCTATTTTATCTTTTTTACTAATTAGGTTTATTCTTCTTATATAAGTATCTCTCCTATAGCTACTATATTTATCTCTATCTAGTATTTAAAGAATATAATTTTTATTTCTTTAAAGAAGTATAACTTCTATTTATTATATACTTCTTCTATTTCTAATATTAGTCTTTATCTTAGTAAGAATTTCTTATCCTATACTAGTATTTCTAGTTTAGAGCTTTCTTAGCCTTCTATACTATAGTTTTCTTAACTCTCTATACTAAAGCTTTCTTTTTTTAAAGTATTTTCTTAGTCTTCTTATATAGTTTATAATAAGGTTAGAAGTCTTACTTTATAAGTTATTACTTCTAATCTTTTATCTTTATCTTTATAAGTTTCTTTTACTTATTCTTAAACTTATTCTTTTATTACTACTATTTAGTTTTATTTCTCTTATAGAAACTATCTTACTCTTTATTTTATATAGATATATACTAGGTATATATCTTTCTAGTAGAATATCTAGTATAATCTTTAGTAATTCTCTTAACTAGCTACTACTTTTTTATATTTTTTTTCTATAGGTTCCTTAGAGTTCCTTTCTATCTTATTTATCTTAGATTATATATCTTTTTTTTTATTACTTTAGTAGTCTTTTATAAAGAATCCTTTCTTTTTATAGTTATATTAAGTAAAGTTCTTCTTACTTTCTTTTTTCTTACTTTTATAGTCTTTTATATAATACCCTTTCTTATTATAGTTATAGTATTTAAAGTCTTTCTTTTTACTTTCTTTATTAGTATCTAGGATTATTAGGTCTCTATAGTCTTAGTTACTCTTTAATTCTTTTTACTAATTTTTCTTCTATTTTCTAAGCTTATTATTAATTTAAATAGCTTATACTTTTATAGCTTCTAGTATCTAAACTTTTTCTATTTAAATTATTTTATATTAAATTTCTTTCTTTAGGCCTTATTTAAATTATACTATTAATACTTATTTATTTTATTTAGTATTTATAGATAACTATTTAAACGTAGATATATATTTAGTAGCTTCCTTTATTTATTTTAAGTTAAAGAGTTTTTCTTCTACTTATTATATAACGTCTATATCTCTAAATACTACTTTAAGTCTTATAATAAACTATTTATAGTTACTAAATATTATTACTATTCTTTCTTTTTTTCTCTTAGGTATATTAAACCTATAGTCTATCTAGTATAGATTAAACTATTTTATTAATTTCTTTTTAAAGTATATCTCTATAAATATAACTTTCTTTTCTTTTATATTAAAGTATTTAGCTTATATATCTAGATATAGTATTACTACTACTAAGAAGGTTTATAGGTTCTTTCTTTCTCTATTAAACTTCTTAAGTTTAGGTATCTTAGGTAGCTTCTTTATTGTGCTTATTCCTAGGTAGCCTATAATACCTTTAATCCTTTCTTAATCTTAAGTAATAGCTTTTACCTAGGTCTTATTCTAGTTAATATAGCTTTTTAACTTATTATTCTATTTAAAGAGTTTCTTAATTACTACCTTTATTTATTCTCTATCTTTATAAAGACTTTTTAGGATTAGTCTAATATTTCTAAAGTCTATATTATCTAACTTATATATCTTAAGAGGTCTTTTTCCTATTAATATAGTAATTGTTATTATATTGCTTAGACTATATACTACTTATTCTTTACTTTCTAAAGTAATAATTATTAAAGTATTATAAGGCTACCTATAGTACCTATTAGATAGCTTACTTAGGTATATAGTAATTATAGTTAGAGTATAACGTAAATAGATATAGGTATTAGGTTAACTATTAATAGAGCTAAAGTATAATAATAATTCTAAATAGTAGATATTAAGAGTATATTACTTTAGGTTAAAGATTAGGATTAATAATACTATCCTAGTAATACGTATTATATTAACTATATACTTCTTATATTATCTATTAATTCTTTAATCTATTACTCTAATACTTATAGATCTATAGATTATTCTAATCTACTACTCTATTAATCTATTATATAGAGATCTATAGATCTATAGATTATATTATATAATTGTTATTATATATTTAGGTTATATTCTATATTACTATCTTACCCTAGCCCCTTATAGGTACTATCCTTAGGTTTGTTACTTACTAGTAATTTAGGTTCTACTAATTCTAAGTTATATAAAGGGTTATAGCCTATAATATATCTACTTATAAGAGCTATTCTAAAAAACTACTTAAACTTCTTTTCTCTTCTATATTACTTAACTAAAGATATATTTAGACTTCTTAGTAATACTTATTATAAAGCTTTTCTTATCTATATTATATATATACTATAGCTCTACCTAATATTCTTCTATCTTCTAATATAATAAGTTAAAGTATAGCTTATACTTTATATATAAATTTACTTTATAGTATATATAGTTAATATAAGTAGTCTATTTAAGTATAACTAAGTTCTAGTTTTAATTAAGAAAGAAAGTTACCTAGCTCTTACTAACTATTACTTTAGCTATCTATAATACTAAGCTTCTTATTATCTTTCTTATAAGTAGAAAGCCTTTCTCTATAAGTTTTTTAATATATTATATAAGCTTATATTCTTATTAAAGGCTAAGTTTTCTCTAGTTAAGTTTTTTAGTCTAATCTAAGCTTATCTAGCCTTAGTATCTTTAGCTTAGTATACTTTATTTAATACTAAATTTAGTAGTAATTTTTATATATAAGAAATTCTCTCCTAGTTCTTATAAGTTAATTTCTTTAATTATAGCTTTAATAAGGTCTATATTAGTAGGGTTATTGCGTAATATAAAAAGGTAGGTTAGACTTAAGTTTAGTATTTAGTATTAATAGGGCTTCGTCTACCGCAAAGGCTTGCAGAGAGGCAGGTATACGCTAGCGTACGTAGTAGGTAAGAGAGTAATAAGTATTTATTCAATGTATTGTACGTAGCTTGAATAGGTAGTATATATATATTCCTACGCATAGGCCCTAGGGTCTATACTTCTTCCTACCCCTAAGTCTGTACGTACTAGCTTCGCAACAACTCCTAGTTGTTGCGTACAGACACTAGCAACTTTTTCTTTTTTTTTACGTAGGTATTTGTTTATATCTTGTACGTTTTTATTAGACTTATTTAGTAGTTCTCTTGTAGTTTGTTCTAATAGTATATTTATATATTTACTGTTTTTCTTTTCTTTTATAGTTCTTATCCTTTTTATTTCTTTGTATAGTAGGTAGGTTTATTATTTGTTAGGCCCTTCTTGCATCGTACTAGTATTATACTTACGTTGCTATTATATTGTTATTATATCGTACTAGTATTATTATTACATCGTACTAGTATTATTATTATATTGTTATTATATTGTTGTTATATTATATTTGTATCGTACTTATATTATTATTATATCGTTGTTGCATTGTACTAGTATATATATACCTGCCTCCCCTCTACCTTAGCTTTCTCTTTTCTTTTCTTTAGGCTATTATTACAACAATCTTGTATAGTACTCTTCTCTACCTTTCTTGTATAGTACTAACTAGTGTCCTAGGCTAGCACTATTACTACTACTACTACAACTACAACTACAACTATAACTACAACTACAACTACTACTACTACTATATAACAACTACTACTACTACTATTACTACTATTATATCGCTTGTCCCTAGTCCCGCGTTATCTTTATTAGCGCCTACTACTGCCTAGGTTACCTTTAGCAACATTATAGTTTACTACGCAGTAGGTAGCTATATTTTAGTAGTTCTACCTACTAGGTAGCTAGGATATTAGTACTTTGTACACTCCCTATATATTAACGTATATTGTGTTTTTCTTGTTTGTATAGTATTAGATAGCTAATAGTATTATAGGATAATAAGGCTGCTATTACTACCCTACTATTATACAATATAATAGTCTCCTTACTAGTAGGGACTAACCTATAGCTTTAGGCTACTAAGGTTATCTATTATAAGGGGTATTTCTGTACGCTGCTCGTTTAGAGCTAGGGTGCCCTTGCAGGTATCTAGTGCGCCTACTAGTACAGCAGACGTTTAGGGCCTGCGCCCTTCCTTAAGTACTATACGTTGCCTAGGTTCTAGGAGGGGGCCTATAGCTCTTATATATAGTAGAGCTATAGTACTTGTTATAAGTATTATATCTAGCGTACAGGCTAGTTTTCTTTACTAGGAGAGAGGAAAAGAAAGGGAGGGTTTTTTCTTTTAGTATAAAATTAAAAGTCTTTCTCTTTACTATATAGTATCTTAAAAGTAAGTACAAAGTCTACTATTTAGCCTACTTATGTTTATTATTATCTATTAGTACTAGGCTAATAGACGTATTAGTCTAGTAGAGAAAAAGAAAGAAGAAGAAAAAGAAGAGGAAGGAGGTTTATATATCCTAGGGGGGCTAAGATAGAAAGAAACTAGGAAGGAGCGCTACGCGCGTTAGTAGCGCTGCGCGTACTAGTACTATATATAGGTTTATCTTATCTATTTTCTTTCTCTTCTCTCTTATACTCCTTTAGTTGTATAGGCTTAAGTCTATCTACAAATACTTCTACTCTAATCTTAAGTATATTACTTAAGATAAGTCTTTCTATAGCTAAGTTTAGGGTTTTCTTTATATATACGTCTACTAGGTTATCTTTACTATTAATCTATTAGACTTCTATAATTTCCCTATTTTTGTACAATTCCCTAAGGGATATAATATTAATTATAAGTCTTTTCTTATTTATTATACCTAGTTTTACAAGGTAGTCGTACAAGGATTTTAAGTCTAAATATACTACTACTAGGATAGGTAGTATATTAAGTGTTTGTATAATTTATTAGAGTATTGTACTAATAGTAATTATACTATTAAATCTATTTACTATTCTATATAGTTTGCTTACTAGGATACTGCAGGTAACTCTTTTACATTTAATAGAGTTCTAGTATACAATATTTCTATAGATTTTAAAGCTATATCTATCCTTTGTATAGTATTCTATAGCAAGGACAATAACAAATCCTAGTTATAAGCTAAGGTCTTTGTTATTTGCAAATAATCTATCTATAAAGATAAATAGCTTTACGTAGTTAAGCTAAAGTAGTACAAAGGTTAGGCCTCGTTCTTAGTTATTAATTTACTATTAGATTCGTGCGTTAAGAGCCTTAATATCTTCTGTTATTAGGGTAGTTGTTTGTACAGCAATTAATAGGTTAAATACTACTTCTAGTTAATATACTAATACAATATATACACCTCTAGCCCTTTATATAATATATTATTAAGCAGTATCCTTTACTAGAGGGTTAATTATATAGAGGTAGCTAGTTTATCCTTTTTATTTAAGGTATAGCTTATTCTACACAATTATAATCTTTCTTCTATTAAACTTAATTAGATTATCTTTAGATAGGATTACCTTAGGTTTTATATAGAATTTTACTTACTCTAGCTCGTCTTGTTTCCTTTGTACAAAAGCTAGGGTTATAATACTAATTGTATTATCTATCTATAATCCTATAATCCTAAATATAGTTTATCTTTTATCTGTAATTAGTAGATATAAGTTATATAAAGATATCCTTATTTTAAGTTTATCCTTATAGTAGTTATAATATATCTTAAACTAGTATAGGCCTAATTCTACTACGCTATAAAGTAGTTGTATAATATATAGGATTATATTAGGTAGGAATAAGTCCTTTAGTTCCTTTAGTAGCCTTGTATATAGCGTGTAGAGGAGTTTGTCTATTAATTAGATATACGCTTAGGTAATATCCCTAAGTTTACAATGTATTCTGTACAAAGTAATTAAAGAGAGGCTAATTGCTAGTATAAGTCTTTAGCTTATACGTTAAATTATAGGTAATTAGGTTAAGATCTCCTCCTTGCCCTTGTCTAAGTAACCTACTAATACTAACCTTAATTTCTTATATAGTTAGGTTGTTTTTCCTTTAATCTCTTGTACGAGTTAGAGGTTAAAGATTCTTCCCTAGTATTTCTCTAGGTTAAATACTAGGATCTTAAATATACTACTAGTAATAAGGGCTTCTATCTCTATATAGTCTAATTCTTTAAATAGCGTACTAGGTGTTGTAATAATTCCTTTTTTGCGTAGTTTAATAGTAAGTACGTAGTTATCCCTCTCCTTTTAGCTAATAAATAGATCTACTTCTTAATATACAGCCTTCCTTAGTTATCCTCTTTGTTATACCTATAGTAGTTTAGCTTGTATAGGTATTAGGTTTTTGTCTAGTTCCTCTCCTTCTTATATAGCCTTTCTAGGTTAACTATATCTTCTTGTTACTAGAGGCTTAATTTGTATAGTAGGTAGCTTATCTACGCTGTTTAGGTCTATTGTGTTAGGATGTAGTAGTTAGTCTGCGCAATAGTATAGTTTAACCTAGGTATATCTAAATATAGCTAGGCTATTCTTAAGGTTAATTACTACGTCCTAGTCCTTAATACCTTAGATCTTATACAGTCTAACCTATCCTTTCTTTTCTCTCTATACTATAATTTCTAAGTTAAAGAGAAGGTTTAGGACCTTATATAATTTAGAGCTATTGCAAGTATTAATTATATAGCTTATATTAGCTTTTACCCTTTTGTTCCTTATTATTCTTATAGCTTTACGTATTGCGTTTGCTCTTGTAGTAATATTAGGCGATAGAGGCAAGTCCCTATTAATTCTTAGGTATACGCTAAAAACAAGTAAGGTAGGTATAAGTCTATTTAGGCTAGTAGTATTATTAAAAGCTTTTACTACTATTTGTAGGATATCTTTGTTGTCTATATTCTAGTTAAGTTCTACTCTTAGTATATTAAACGTACAGCGTAAGGGTGCGTAGGCACGTTTAATCTTTCCTACTACCTAATAGGTTTTAATAGGCATTTGTCTATATTCTACTCCTACAATTCTTACGTAGTTCTTAAATTCTTCTACTACAAAGTTTATTCCTAGGTCGTGTACAATATAGTCTAGGGGCTCTTAGTAGGTATTTATCTAGTATTTGCATAGTACTTCCTATATATCTTGTATAGTTATTAACTTAAGGAATGTAGTAGCTTAGAATAAGGTATCTACATTAATAATATAGAGGACGTTCTTATTAGTAATATATACAATATTAATAATTATTTTGTAGTTAAAGTAAAAGTTATCTTTAATTATAAACTTAAACCTTTGTAGTACAGCTCTGTATAGTTAGTAGAAGTAGTAGAATTTTCTAATTTATTCTAGTACGTATAAGTTTACTTTATATCCTACTTCTATTAATATCTTATATAGTCTCTCTATATAGGGATATTTAAAGTATTAGTATAGGCGTCTTAGTTCTATTTCTATAAAGAAAGAAGTAGTTTCTTCTTTACTTACGTTAAAGAATAGGTGCCCCTATTTACGTATAATAGGGACTATCGTACTATCCTTTTATACAATAACGTTAAGTACATTATTAAAGTATACTCTAAGATAGTTAGTATCTACTAAGGATAGGAAGAAAGGTATTAGGGTATCTAGGACGTAGTACGTAACTATTCTAATAGGGTTAGTAATCTATACAGTACTTAGGGATCCTTTTAGGTTTTATCCTCTAAAGCTAATATTTATCTTTCCTAGGGTCTAGTCTACTTTTGTGCGTAGATTCTCTCTAAGGTATACCTTAAGTTAGGATTTACTAACTATAGATACTCTAGCTATACCTATATCCTATAGTTTACCTTAGTATATTATATAGTATCTTCTATTAAGTATAAATTAGTCTACCTAGTATTATATTTCTATACTATATATATCTTTACCTATTATATAATAGATATATACTACTAAGGTAAGGTATTATATAGCTTATTTACTATCTTCTTCTCTATAACTTAAGTTATATTTGTCTTCTTACGTTATTTTATTATCTTTGTTATCTAGGTCTCCTTTAAAGCTTGTAATATACGCCGTAATAGCTTCTTGTAAAGGAGTGTAGTTATAGAGTTCTTTGTACAAACTAATATATTAGTGTTTAGCTTTTAATCTATCTATACAAGGATAGTTTAATAACTAGCATCCTTCCTTATAATATACAAAGTATTGTTTCTAGGAGTAATTTAAAGGTTTACTATATAGCCTTCTCTATATATATAGTAGTCTTGGTTTTTAGAGAAATAGTAATCTATTTCCTTTGTAGTTGTTGTTTAGGTATCTTATACATAGGGTTAAGTTATACTATTAGTTAGTATAGTATGTTGTAGTTAGTTCT
Organism: Ophiosphaerella herpotricha; assembly: GCA_028458525.1. Taxonomy (NCBI): domain Eukaryota; kingdom Fungi; phylum Ascomycota; class Dothideomycetes; order Pleosporales; family Phaeosphaeriaceae; genus Ophiosphaerella; species Ophiosphaerella herpotricha. Next base: position 9,385 of record JALNQK010000255.1, read on the forward strand.
TATATATATTAGTGTGTTTACCTATCTATTATAATTTAGAGAGCTAATTGTAGGTCGCTAAATAGGGCTTTGTACGTAGGTTTAATTAAGAATATAGCTTGTTCTAGCTCTAGTTAGCCTTAGTAAGCTTAGATAACTATAGTATAAAGGGGGATATCCCCTTAGAAGTCTTTTCCTAGCGCCCTTTATATAAGAGTTAGCCTATTAATTATTATTTCTAGGGTCTTGTATAGTATTTTGTCTAGGTTCTCTTGTTTGTATCGCGCAAAGGTTATTATTGTCTAGTTAGTCTAGTACTAGTTATAGTTAATATTAGTATTAAAGTAGCTATTAATCTTTTTGTATATATATTTCTATATATATCTAGGGCTAATATTATATATATAGTATATACTCGTACGTCCCTTAAGTATATCTAGGAAAAGGTTTAGGTACTAGGCCTTGTTAATATCTAAGTATTAATAAAGTTTAATAAAAATACAAGTTTTATTAGCAAGGATATTATATAGCTTACTAGTATAATTATTGTCCTTTCTCTATACTTTCTAGAATTAGATAAGTTTCTTAGGTAGTACTCTCTTATTAGTATATTTATTAACTAGTAGTAATTTATATAGGTTATTAGCTTGTAGCTATCTATATTCCTTGTTATACACAGGTTGTATTACCTATAGTTCTTGCTAGTAGTACAAGGGTATATTTAGTAGTTAGCCTAGTATTGTACTTGTGCGTAGAATAGGGGAGTAGATTATTAGAGGCTACAGAGTTAGTACAAGTATAGGTATTAGGTATCTTGTCTTAGTTATATAATAGTATTAGGTTAATTCTAGTAGTATCTACTAAGGTTTCTTACCTTTATTATTGTTGTATAGTTCCTTAGTTTTTATAGTTAGTTTTAGGCAAACTAAGATTATAGTTATACTTACTACTATACACCTCCCTTATACAATATCGTATAATGTCTTACTTTAAGATTTCTTTTCCTAAGACGTACGTATAATACTATTTTCTATTAAGACTACTATTAGTTCTCTCTTAAACGCGCAGTTAATTTAGCTAAAATATATTTATATCTAGTCTTTAAAATCTTCTACAAACAATTAAAGGAAGTTTGTACTACTAAGGCTTGTTATATAGAGATTGTAGAGAGTATACCCTATATATAAAGATAACTATTCCTTTATTAGGTTCTTTATATTAATTATATTATACTAGTAGTCTATATTAGTTTCTTGTTTTAATATTACTACTATAATACCTGTAACCTTTACAAATTTGTTGTAGATATCTTCTAGTTTATTTAGTGCGTACAATCCTCTTAGTAGAGGCGTACGTGTTAGGGTTTCTATATCTAATATTATCTTGTTACTATTTTCTTATTACTATAGGGTTAATTGTCTAGCTTGTTGTTAGTATATAAGTTGTATACTATCTCCTATTACTCTATATAGAGGTTAGAGATACACTATATACTTTGTAGTAAGCACAATACAGGTATCTTTAATCTACGTACAAGGTAGTAATTAATCTTCTTATCCCTAGTAATTTCTATTTAGGATACGTACAAAACAGAGACTAACTTCGTTTAAAAAGTTTAACTCTATCTTTACCTTGCTAATTTGTAGATAAAGTAAATTATCTACTAATTAGTATTAATAGGGCTTCGTCTACTGCAAAGGCTTGTAGAGAGGCAGGTATACGCTAGCGTACGTAGTAGGTAAGAGAGTAAAAAGTATTTATTTAATATATTGTACGTAGCTTAAATAGGTAGTATATATATATTCCTACGTATAGGCCCTAGGGTCTATACTTCTTCCTACTCCTAAGTCTACACGTACTAGCTTCGCAACAACTCCTAGTTATTACGTATAGATATTTAGTATATATTACATAAATATATATATTACGCAAATATATATATTATATAAACTAATACGTTATACTAACGAATATAGTATAGAGATATATATTAAGTTACTTATTAATAAGTTATTTAGCTTATAAATACCCTTACAAAGTTATTAGATAAGATATATAATCTAGAGATTAAGTAGTCCTAGGATTATACTAATCCTAAACTATAAGAAGCTATCTATCTAGACTATTATATACTAAACAGCTATTATAAGAATATTAGTTAATTATATTATAATCTAAATAGTGTAGGGCTAAACTACTATAATAGAGATATTAGTTCTCTACTCTCTATATAAAGTAACTTTAGTAAACTAAGTAGATTTAAGTATATAGAGCTAATAGAAGGAGAGAACAATTTAGAGATAAATTAGAAAGTAATTAATTAACTTACGCAATTTATTAATTAATTATTATATTTATTTATTATAGTTATATACTACTCTTAGTAAACTATATATAACCTTTAAAGCCTTTTAATCTAATAAAAGTATATAACTATTATAATTCTTTTATTCTATAGGGATTAATAAATTAAACTAAGGTATTTTCTATTTATAAAGTACTAAATTCTATTATAATACCTCTTTCTACTCTTTAAGGCTTACTACTTACTATAGCTTTAGAGTCTAAATCTAATATACCTTCTATTAAGAATCTAGTTACTTTAAAGTAATAACTAATAGATTACTATCTTTATAAAACTAGTAGAATAAAATAAGTTATAACTTTATAAAGATTAGGATAAAGGATTAGAAGTAATAACTTATAAAGTAAGACTTCTAACTTTATTATAAATAATATAAGAAGATTAAGAAGATACTTTAGAAAGAAAAAGCTCTAGTATAGAGAGTTAAGAGAACTCTAGTATAGAGAGCTAAGAAATCTCTAAACTAGAAAAACTAGTATAAAACTAGAGATTCCTATTAAAATAAGAATAAATAATAGAAATAGAAGAAGTATATAATAAATAAAAGTTATACTTTTTAAAAGAAATAAAGATTATATCTTTTAGATACTAGATAGAGATAAATTTAGTAGCTATAAGTATTAGATTTAAAGGGGGAGTTAATATAGAGGTTACTAAAAAGCTTTTTTAGTAATAGCTAGGTAGATTACTTAATTAAAGGAGTATAATTAAGTATATAATAAATCTCTATAATAAATTAAAAATTATATTAATCCTATCTATTTAGGAACGTTATAAAGGTTCCTTTTATACCTAATCTTAAGCTCTATTATATATTAATTTTAAAGTTCTATATTATATACTTATAATAGCTACTATATATATAATTAGTAGTTTACTTAATTACTAGTACTATATTATATCTAATAATAAGAGATATACCTATATAAGATAAATAAACCTAATTAGTAAAAAAAATAAAATAGCTTAAAAACGCCTACGTATAAAGTATACTAGTAAGGTACTATATCTTAGTATAAGATAGGCTAAGAAAAGATAAGTATAAAGAAAGAGATAATATAAGAGTATAATTAGAATACTCTATATATTATAAAATTACTTAGGTATCTTATATTAAAGTAAGCTATAAAATATATAAGAAACCTAAGGAAATAAATAAGGCTTAGCTAAAATATAGTAATAACTAAAACCTTATAAAAGCTATTAATAAGATAAAGGTCTATAGATAGTAACTAGTAAAAACTAAAAAAGGATATTTAGTATTAGAGCTAGGATATAAATTATCTAAAGAATATATATAAAGAAGACCTTAGTATAAATATATATAAAATAAATACTTAAAGTATATATAAGAAAAAATTAAAATAAAATACTAGCCTAAGAAAGAGGTACTTAAAAGAGTTAAGAGACTATATATAACTATAGAGAGTTATAATTAAAAAAGAAAAATATTAATTATAGTAGATAGTAGAGGTATAAGAAACTTTATATAAAAGATCCTATATATACTTAAAAAGTACCTAAGATAGTTAAGTATAATAGAAAGACTACTATTCTAAAAACTAGTTTATTTTAAAACTTAACTCTTAATACTAGAAGTAAGAAGCTTAAAGATCTAGAAATTAATTATAGATATAACTTAACTTAATAAGTACTAGGATATAATACTTCGAATACTATAGCTTAAGATAGTAAATCCCTAGATTAACTAGGAAATAAGGGAAATTATATATAAAAGAAATATACTAAAAGTAAATATAAAAAGATATATAAGAAAGTTCTTAGAAAAATATAAAAAATAAGAAAAGCTCTATATAGAACTTAAAGATAGAACTAGAAGAAAGAAAATCTATAGAATAGAGCCTAGTTTATTAAAAAATAGAAGAAGAAGCTAAAATTAAAATAGAATATATTAAAATAGTACTTTAAAAAAAATAGATAAAGCTTTTATAATTATTAGTAGTATATAGAAATCTTTTTATAAGTAAGAAAAGAATAATAGATAAGAATAGATACTTCCTACCTTATATAGATAAGATATAGGATAGGATAAGTAAAGCTAAAATCTTTATAAAACTTAATATATAGAATATATACTACTAAATAAGAATAGTAGAAGAGTATAAATAGAAAATAGTATTTAGAATATAATATAGATTATATAAATACTAAGTTATACTCTTTAGATTAATAAATATACTAGTAATATTCTAAGAAAAGATTAATTCTATACTATAAGAATACTTAGATATCTTTATATTTATATACCTAGATAATATCTTAATATTCTCTAAGAATAAAGAAGACTACGTAAAATATATATATAAGGTACTAGAACTATTAGTAGAGAACTAGATATTCTTAAAAATAAGGAAATATAAATTCTATACTAAAAAGACTAACTTTTTAGGATTTATTATTAAACTAGGATAATTAAGAATTAATCTAGATAAAATAGATACTATAATAAGATAGCTAATACTAAAAAATATTACTAAAATCTAATAATTCTAAGAACTTATAAACTTTTACTAAAAGTTTATAATAAAGTAGTTAGAACTAATAAAGAAAAATATATCTTTTAAATAGATAAAGAAATATAAAGAGGTATTAAAAACTATAAAAGAATAATTTTAAAAAGACCTAATTCTATATATATTTAACCTAGAACTATAACTAATAGTTAATATAGAGATATTAAATTTAGTATATAGAATAGTACTATAATAGGAAGATCTTATTTTAAGAATAAGATACTTAGTAGAATACTTCTCTAAATAAATAAAACTAGTAGAGATAAACTACTCTACCTATAATAAGGAAATACTAGTAATATACAAAGTATTTAAATAATAGAGAGTAAATTTATATAAGAGTAAAATATAAAATATAAGTCTATATAGACTATAAGAATCTTATAAGGTTTATAATAAATAAAGACTTAACCTAATAATATACTAGATAGTAGGAATACCTAGTAATATTTAACTTTAAAGTAATCTATATAAAGGGATTAGAAAACGTACTAGTAGATATACTAAGCTAAAGGCTAGACCTATAGTAAGAAGTTAGAGTAGAAGGAACTATACTAGTAGAAAATAAACAAGGATACCTATAGATAAATAAACCTAAAGTAGCTATAAACCTAGAAATAATAGGTAATAAATAGAATAAATAGATTAAAGAAGAAATAAAAAAGAATCTAAGTACTAAAGAAATAGAAAATAGATTTAGAATAGAATTTAGATAAGTCTATATACTAACTAAGATATAAAGAGAGTTTATAAAATAATTCTATAAATTACTAGTATATTGTTACTAAGGAATAGAAAAAACCTTAGAAAGACTATTATAAAACTACTATATACTTAAGGTAAAATAAGTAGTAATAGAAATATTAAAAGACTATATAGAGTACTAAAGAAATAAATATAATAGGTATATACTATATAGAATACTATAACTAGTAGAAGTACTAGAATAACTATAGGGAGTTATTACAATAGACTTTATTACAAGACTACTAAAGTCTAGAAACTTATTTTTAGGAATTAAATATAATAGTATTCTAATAATAGTTAATAAACTAATAAAGTATATATACTTTTAACTATATAAAGAAAAAAGTAGTATTAAAAAAGCTATATACTAAGTTATAAACTTAGTAATAGGATAATATAGAGTACCTAATAAGATTATTACTAATAGAGATATTAGATTTATATCTAAGATATAGAGTACTATAATAGCTTATAAAGTAGACTTTATATAAGAATAGCTTAGAAGAGGTAGTAAGTAGTTAATTAAAAAAGAGTAAATAGTAGATAAAGAGCTATCTAGGTTTATACTAAGTATATATACCTAGTAGCTTACTAAGAAGCTAGCTTGTAATAGGTAGCTAAGTATTAGTAAGTTATAAACTTACTAATATACGTTAAAGTTAAAGATAAGAGAGATTACTTCTATATATAGCTTTATTAGGAATTAAATATAGTATATCTATAAGATATTACCTATAAATAGATAGATAATTAGAACAAATAAACTAAATAGTTAAGTAGTACTTAAGATATTACTTTAATTATAACTAAAATAATTAGATAGTATTACTACTAATAGTATAGCTAGTATATAATAGTATAAGAAATACTATAATAAAAGTATTACTATTCTTTATAAATTATAGATTTAAACTAACTATATACTAAATACCTAGAGATATAAGATTATAGATAGAATTAAAGAAATATACAAATAATTAAAAATAAATACTAAATTTCTAAGAAAATAAATAACAAGATACTATAATTAAAAATATAAGGAGAGACCTTAATTTAGAGAGAGAGAAAAAGTAAAGCTATAAAGAAAGAATATTAAAAGTAAATAACTAAACTTAAAATTAGACTATATAAAGATTAAACTATATAAAATTAAGAAGAAAATAATACTAGTTATATATAGATTAAAACTACCTAAGTAAATAAAAATATACCTTATATTCTACGTTTTATTACTAGAAAAAGTACTACAAAATATAGAACTAGTAGTATATAAAGCTAATATATATAGAGAATAAAAAGAATAGAAAGCTTAGAAAATTCTAGGATACTAACTCTAGAATAGAAAAGACTACTAGTTATCTAATTAAATAGTTAAGAATAGATAAGAATAAAAAACTATAGGAATATTTATAAGAACTAGAAAATAACCTTAGTTACTCTAAGTTACTAGAAGACTTCTAAAGTTAAAACTAAGTAACTTACTTAGTAGTAAACTAAGAAAACTATTAAAATCTCCTAAGGGATAAGTACTATCTAAGGTATATAGTAAGATAGTAGAAATAACTCTATTTAAAAGAGGAGTCTCCTAAGAAACAAGAGAATAAACTCTTTTAGCTTCTAAGATATTAAGCTTAGCTTTAAGTACGTAAAACTAAGTATAAAACTACTTATTATTATAATTCTTTAGCTTATAAAGATAGTTAGTATAAGTAATAAGCTTTACTACCTTATAAAAAGCCTTAGTAAGAGTAGCCTTAGTTTTAGTAATATTAGTAGATAATTTCTCTTAAATATAGTTAATAGCTTTCTCTAAAAAATATAAGTTAAGATACTAGTATTATAATAGAATATATATACTCTATTATAGATACTCTAGAAGTAAAATAATAATACTAAACGTTTATATTAATATAAGCTTTATAAGCCTTACTATTCTTTATAGATATAATATAATATAACTCTATAGAAGAATAATAGAGATAGGGTATAACTTCTATACTATTATAACAAATATAGGTAATAAGAGTATATTTATAGATAGTAGTATAAGAAGGTATAGAAGAATAATAGAAGAGAACTATATAAATAAACTAGGCTAATAACTTAGTTTTAGAATAGAATAATAGGGACCCTAAAGAACCTAGAAGAAGAGATAGTATTATAGGTTAAGACTCTATATAGGAATTAGAACTAATTAAACCTAAGATACTAATATAAGACGTAATAGAAGGATACAAATTAGATAGATTATAGTAAGATAGTAATATAGAATATAATTTAGATATATAAGTATAACTTAGTACTTTATATATCTTAGTAGATATAAAGTATAAAGTTAACTTAGTACTTTATAACTCTTAGTAAATATAAAGTATAAATATAACTTTATACTTAGTAGTACTTAGTAGACGCAAAGTACAAAGTAATAGTATATATATATAAGTAGAGATCTATTATTAGGATAGTATTATTAATCCTAATCTTTAACCTAGAGTAATATACTCTTAATATCTACTATTTAGAATTATTATTATACTTTAGCCCTATTAATAGTTACGCTAAAACCTATAACTATTTACATTATACTCTAATTATAATTACTACGTACCTAGGTAAGCTATCTAATAAGTACTATAGGTAGCCCTATTACAAGAACTATTAAGTAGTTTTACTAACTTAGGTAATTATATAAGAAATACTTTACTAATAGAAGAAGAAAAGTAACTCTAGTATAAAGTTCTAGTAATTCTTATAGTAATTAAAAATAACTATAGAGATAAAAACTTTCTTTATACTATTACCTAGACTTAAGTATAAGTATATTTCTTAACTTTCCTTAACTATTATATATATAAAAAAGATAAATATTTTTCTATATAAGCTATATAGTAGCTAAAAAAAGTTAAGTACTTAGGTATAGCTTTTAAGTCTATTAAATTCTACTATATCTATAATTAATATATAAGTATACTTTAGTTTTTTATTTTATAGTAATATAAATATACTATACCTACTAGCTATATTAAACTTCTTTCTACTAGTAGTACTACTCTTTACTTATATTATACTACTATATACTCTTATACCTTTAAGCTAAAGCCTATAGAATCTTACTATAAGTAAAGCTCTATAAAAGTAGTCTTATATATAAGCTTAGAAGTATATAGTACTATATTAGTATACTCTTTCTACTAAGTTAGAAAAAAAGATTAGACTAGAAGTTTTCTATTAGGTATATAGAAAAGCTATTAAATTACTAATTATAGACTAATATACTATAGAACTTAGTAATAAAAGAAGTAATTACTAGAGTAATTATAGACTTACTAAAAACTATAGGCTTACTATTTCTACTTAAATCTAGAGAACTTACTACTAAGCTAAGAGATATTACTATCTTATTATCTTAGATATAATCTAATCTATATAAAAAAGTATACTTAAAGATAAAAGTATACTTAGAGATATAGAGAGAGAGAACTAATTTTAAGTAAATAGAGCTAGAGCTAGGCTTAGTTATAATCTACTCTAGTATCTATTATAAAATACTAAGTAATATCTTTTTTATTACTTATATCTCTTATATTACTCTAGTTACTAAGTAGCTATAGTACTTTATAGATTTATACTTTATAGTTACTACTATTTAGAATCTACTTCTTTAAATACTATATAATTTCCTAATTATAGAAGCCTATTCTTATTACTAGTACTATTACTAACTATACTTAGAGTTTCTAAAGTAATAACTAGCTCTTACTAGGTATCTATTAATTAAGCTATACTAGGTAAGAGAGCTCTATCTAATCTAGTAGTCTTAAGTATAAAAAGTTATCTATCTATTACTTTAAAGCTTCTAGAAAGAATATAATAGAGCTAATATTTTTTATAAAGTAACTATTAGTAAAACTATATTTTAAACTTATTTAGGAACTAGATATTTCTCTTTACTAGCGCCTTAAGTAATATATATTTTCGAAGTAAGTTAATAAGCTTACTACTACTTATAAAAAGCTTTTTAAGTCTATAGCCTATACTTTTATACTCTTAATAACTATAACTACTATAAAGTAATTAGAGTTTTAAGAAAAAGCTTCTATATTCTAGTTCTAATAGTTATAGAGTAATTAGATATCTTTAATAGAAAGCTCTTTAAGGCTATAGTATATTAGCCTTACTACTATTATAGTATTATATAATATACTCTCTACTTATAGCTCTTATTTCTAATAAAGAGCTTATACTCTACTTCTTAGTAAGCTTAAAATATACTTTCTTTCTTTTATACTATTTTTAAATAGTATCTTTACTAACTCTATATTTACTTATAATAATATCTAGTATTTTACTCTAAGTATCTTATCCTTTCTAGAGCTTATTATAGGTCTTAACCTATTCTCTAAGCTACTTAACTTTATAAAACTATAAAAGAAGTAGTACGTAGATCTTAATATATACTAGCTCTCTATTAGTTTTAGATTTATCTAAGCCTTTAAATAACTTTATTTGTAGGTATAAACTTTTAGAAACAAATATAGGGTCTTAGGCGCCCTATATTGTCTTTAACTTGTCTTTAGGTATAATTTTACCCTAACTAAAGGGTACTGTAGCCTTTACTAGACAATTAAGTCTTTCTCCCTTTAGCTTCTTCCCTTTAAAAAATTAGGTTACAGACTGGTCTAGTTCTACCACTTTAGCGCCAGGTAGGAACTTGTCTGGTCTTTTCTGTTTTCTGTTGCGAGGTTTGTATTTCGCTGGGATAAACTGCAGGCATTGTTCCTTTGTCCTACGTTGAAAGAATTCTTGGAAGGTTTTTTCAGCAATCTTCTTGAAATTAGCTCGTAGCTTTCGTGAGTAGATTTGACCTACGGGTGATCCAACGAAATCAGAGGGCTTGAAGTGGTGCAATGCACGTAATAGATTGTCAACCGTGTGAGGGTTTACGACTTCCAGATCATCAGCCTCGTGTGAGCTTACTATGGCCATTTTTCACGATGGCGGCTAGGAGACCCAGCGCTCTCCTCTGGTTGAAGAGGGGCGCGACGATCCGTCCTAGTCACGCCCGCGCCATGACGCCTCCTCCCCGCCTTAGGCCCTACCTCAAGAGCACTAAAGCACTTCCCCGCGACTACGCGCGCCAGCCAGCCGGGTATGCTAAAAGCAAAGAGCCCTAGCTTCAGCGGATATGGATTGCAAGCCGCCCGCCAAGTACTGATCTCGAAAAGCAAGAAGCTTTCCTGATCGGGCGTGTTCGCCCGGGATATATTATGCACTTCATCTCACAAGGCTGAGACCTCCTTCGTCCTTCACTCCTTGCCTTGCCGCCTTCACTGGTTGCCTTCCTGCGTGTCTTGTCACCCGCATTCTCCTTGCGTTGTGCCTCTGCTCTCTGGCACATGGATCTGTTGGACATGACCGCCTTTCAAGCCGTGCATGGCAGTACTTCGCAGCCAGAGCATCCTCCTTTCAACTTAGTGGTGATTGGTGCACGCAATGTGGGAAAAACGGCATTAATCAAGAAGGTGCATTCTGCAGGTGTTCGGCGTATTTGCCATGGTCTAACAGAGTTTCTAGTTCGTCGACGGCGAATTCCCCGTGTCCAATCCTACTATGCAGGAGGAGCGATTTAGAAAGTTAATCACACTTAAGAACCAGAAATATATTCTGGAGATCACCGACACAGGGAGTGAGGATACGTGGAAGGATCAGACGATAAAGGAGGCTCATGGATTCCTTTTAGTCTATGATCTCTGTAAGAAGTCGACGTTCGAGAAGATAGCAGAGCTACATGACAAGATACACAAGGCGGACGCAGCGGCCGGTAACCTAAGCTCTACCCTACTACACCCTACGCCGCCTGCCGTTTTCGTGGTTGGAAACAAGTTGGATAGGAGCGACGAACGTGAGGTCTCCACAGAGGATGGAAGTAAAGAAGCCGAACGCTTGGGCTGCAAATTTGGGGAGGTCACAGGCAAGACCAACGTTGAGTGGGTGTTTTTGACCGTCGTTAAATTCGGCATTCAACACGCCATTAAACGCCGTGAATTGCCCTCATCCAGCAGGGATATGGGTGTGACTAGCGAAGGAGGGGCGGACAGTTGGCTTGCACCTTTGGCACTCTGTTTCGGAATAGATAGCACTGTCAAGCAATAGAAGCATCCGCCAACCTGATTCTTATAGTGGAGTGGCTTTTGCTCTCCGGAAGGTTGGGATAAGGTCTCCAAAGGGCAGCAGATGTCTAGAGCTCACGCTCTTTGCCTTCCATCTGCGCTGTGCAGCCTTATTCCCTCTTGGATGGTTTGCTCCAGTCGCCGACGTTAGCCAAAAGATCTATTTCCGGTAAAGTCGATTGTCCTACCCCCGCGAATGTGTTGTAAAACTTGAACGAGGCTGGACACCCCCTTCGACCCCGTTCCATTCGACTATCCATCCGGTCTTGGAACCCATCATTGGAACCATGACCCAGCACAGGCTCGTCATCGAGCAACCTGATTCTATAAAAGACACGGTCGACTCTACGATAGCTCCGGATCGAGTCGCCACTAAGGGCCCACCGCCTTATTCGTCTCCGAATAGGTCTTCAGACGTAAGCGGTCGAGAGTGGAATTTTGAGTGGAGTATTTACTAGTGCCTAGGAATCTGAGGTAGTCTCGAAATCATCTCGGGATTCACCCTCACTACCCCCTCCGCCGTCTTCGGTGCCACCCCAAACGTCCACAAGCCCGCCTACCTCCGCACTACTCCTTGGACACTCGGAAATTTAAAAAGCGGATGGCTTATATACGCTCCCTTTCTCCGGCTGTGAAGAACGAACCTACAGATTTTATCCTTTCCGTGAACACGCACATCTCAAAGCATTGGATCTGTATAAGAAACTCAGAAAGTGCGCACCTCCTGAGCGATGGAGCGGCCTATGTGGCAATGCTCTCATGTGTGGTCGCCCTACTGCACCAGATGGCCCACAGGTGAACATACGGCCAGTTCCGGCTAGTGACCTCAACGAACCGCTGGGCACGATGGAATGCGGCTACGTCCTGATTCTAAAAGCCGGATGCATGAAAATTTTTGGAGATAGGGACGGATCCGCGCACCTGGACGGCGACCCGATATACCAGTAGGTACCCTACGTGTCTCTGGAACATGTACAAGCAGGGTGTCAGATGAGATGCGTAACTCAGATGGGTAACTCAGAGCGCAATCCGGAGATACCGAAAAAGTGCAATCTTCCTGGCCCCCCCTAAGTGCGGCGCGCTAGCCAGCACAACCATGGGAAGCCGGCGAGCCAGACTATCACATGCCAAACGGTTATCACGAGTACCATGGTCCATCGCCTCAGTGTCTGAACGGCATGGAACCGAACCACCTTAGTAGAGATAGCGGATCTCCACCTACCGTGCCGGGCAGCCTCAGCAAACTGGGTAGATTCGAGTATATAGAGCAGCTGGCATGCAGAGGAGAACAAAAACACAACGATCAGTCAATCAGAGCAATCAACTCGCACGATCAATCAATTCAAATCATCAGTCCATCAACGTTCGAATCATCAATCCATCAACGTTCGAATCTTTTATCACGTCCATTTATCACAGTCTTGTACCACTCTCAACAAACCGTGTACAACCTTCAAAACCCCTCAAATCCGACACGGGGGTAGTAGACTCCCTTTGTTCGGGCTATTCTATCGTAGGGAATTGGGTAGAACTCGACGTATCCAATGTCAGTAGAGCGAAACGGGTGCGGCTTGCTGGCCAAAAAATTGTTGTTGAGAAACGTCGCATTTTTGCTGCTGTTGGCGCTGCAGGTTCCACGGGACGGCGAGAGTGGATGCACCCTCTTTGCGGCATTTGCTAGAGCCGTTGTAGCTAGCCGACAAAAGTTAACTCTCTTCCCCTTACCTGTCGCTCCGCACTTCTTAGCAGATCATGTATCACACACTAGGAGCCGTTGCAATGAGCCACGCCGACCCGCGCGTAGCCCATGTGGGAGCTATGCTATGATATTAACAAAGACTGGTCAACCACCATCTGCCACCACTAATCCATGCAACCAGTGTCAGTTAGCAGACCCATTTTCTTTTTGTTATGTCGCACAAAGCTGAATAGATACGGGGTTAAAGGGTTGCGACTCAGTCGCAACTGTTTGCCTTCTGCACGTTCTTTTCTTACGCCCTGAGTATTTGTGACCCCGCCCAATGAGTGGCTGGTTGTTGTCATTGCGCTTCACCTTGACATCCGGCCGATCACGCAGCCAATCATGGATATTAGCCTGCTCATACATGGCTCAGAAGTCCAGTATCCGAGACCTGTCGCCACTCCAGGCCCCGTCCCACAGTTGACAACACCGACTACCCATGACCCTAAACGGCTAGTGGGTATCCCGGAGGAGCCACCAGCCAAGAAGCAGTTCAACTCCTCGGCAAGCAAGAAGAGCTCCGCCCCGTTAGCTTCTGTATCCACGGGCGCCACGGCAACCTACACAACAGCAGCTTCAACGTACACACCCTCTCCAGCGTATGATACCATTCCCCCCGCCAATATAGCAGCAACGCCAGCCTATGGAACTTCTTCGCCCAACCATGCCTATTCAGCGCACCAACCGGCTTCCGTTGCGTCCATGCAGGGCGGGCCTGTCCTTCCAGCCATTGCAGAGCTCCATCGGCATCCAGATCCAGGCCAACCCCCACAGTTCCGACCCCTCTGCTCCCGACCCCCAGTGGGCGCTGCCATCCAGCCAGACCTGCCGGGCTCCAACGGACCGCTGCCGTCCCAGATGCTCAAGCGGGCCGCATCCCCAACGCCACCGCCAGAGAAGCCGCCTGCCAAAAAGCTGTTCAAGTGGACAGCCGAGGAGGATAATCTAACCATCGAATTGCGTGGCCGGGGCATGAAGTGGGGTGACATCGCCAAACGCCTGCTAGGCAGAAGCTCTATCTCGTGCCGTCTACGCTACCAAAACTACTTGGAGAAGCGCGCCGTATGGGACGAAGAAAAGAAGAATAAGCTTGCGTGTGTTTACGCTCGGTACGTAAAATCCCATTTAGTTGTAGCACGTTACAGCTTCGTCGGCAATTATCATATGTATTTGGGATGTTCTATATACTAATATTATGAAATAGTTTAAAGGAACCAATGTGGCAGGAAGTGGCGACCGAAATGGGAATTCCATGGCGTTCAGCCGAGTCCATGCATTGGCAGCTTGGAAAACTGGATATGAGCGTGCGCGCGAATGCTCTAGTTTTTCAATTTCATCCATCGGCTACTTCCGGGAGCAAACATGCAGGGGACATTACCAAACTAGGAGATATGCCTTTACAAGAGCTTGAACTACCACCGCGCCAGATTTCAGCCAAGGTCCATCCCGGCGGCGTTCCAAGGGTACCCGTACCCGATAGGAGACACAGCTGTTAGCCGTCTGTCCGGCCTCCGATCAGCTTCGCTGCAAATGCTGGCTATGCTTTTGGAAAGCAGCGGCGACCCACGCGGGGCTGGTAGCTATATAAGAGGTCCTATCCTCCTCGCTACTTCTGTACCAACTTGCGCACTTTCTCTGTACCTATTTCCTACCAATAGTAGCCTTTCAATTATCACAATTACTACTATCTGTGCTGTTGTCTTTTATCTAGCAGTTTACCTACAATACTATGTCTGACGTTCTGCATCTGCTAATAGCAGGCTCTTCTGCAGTTATTGGTGGCATTACTGCGAATCGTTTCGGACTCTTATGGGGTGCTGTTGCTGTCGAAGCGGTACTCCTCGTCGCAAAACGTAAGTATGGTGTACAACTTGGTCTTAACTGTGAGTTGACCAAGATCTCTACGGCGCTCTATATGCTTATGGATCTAGCCTTGATTTGTCAGATTTGAGGGGGTTTTGAAGGTTGTGCACGGTTTGCTGAGAGTGGCACAAGACTGTGATAAATGGACGTGATAAAAGATTCGAACGTTGATAGATTGATGAGTTGAGTTAAGTGTTCTCATTGATTGATCGAGTTGTCGTCCTCCTCAGCTGAGTTCAGGGGAGTTATTTATATAAGCTTGCTTAGCTAACGTGTTGGTTCGCGTGATGCACGTGTTCGCGTGATGCACGCCGAACACCAAACTTGAGTCTGACCCACCTCTTTACATTACGCGATAACTCCACCAATATGGACCCGATTCAAGCTGCGATTGAAGAAATCAACTCGCGAGAACCAGGAGAGGATTTCTCATACACAAAAATTGCTGCCAAATTTGGTGTTGAACGAAGTACGCTAAGCCGAAGACACCGAGGCCAGACAAGCTTAGATTAGACCAAAAAACTCAACTAGAGAAAGCTCAGCCTACAACAAGAATATAAGCTTATACAATATATTAAAAAACTTACAAAGAGAGGCCTTCTACCTATAAGAGAGATAATAAGAAGCTTAGTATTATAGATAGCTCAAGCGATAGTTAGTAAGAGCTAGGTAATTTACTTCCTTAATCAAAACTAGAACTTAGTTATACCTAAATAGACTACTAGTATTAACTACATATACTACAAAGCTAATTTATATATAAAGTATAAGCTATACTTTTACTTATTATATTAGAAGATAGAGGAATATTTAGTAGAGCTATAGTATATATATAATATAGACAAGAAAGGCTTTATAATAGGTATTACTAGGAGGTCTAAACGTATCTTTAGTTAAGTAATATAGGAGAGAAAAGAGGTTTAAGTAGCTTTCTAGGATAGCTCTTATAAGTAGATAACTACTCTAGCGTATATCTATATAGATAAAATATTTCTACTACCTAGACTTATCTATAAAGCTACCTAAGAAGCTATAAGGTTAGTATATATAGATATATTGCAGGATATAGCTAGCTAAACTAGCTATGCATAGGATTAGCTAATCCTAGGATAATCCTAAGGTAACTAGGAACTAGAAAATCCTTTTTCTCTAATCCTAAAGTATATAAACTTAGATAGATATCTAATCTTTCTTATATAGGAATCTAATTAATTTACTTATTTATCTATAAATTGTTTCTAGAGCTTCTAATCCTCTATAGTTATAAGCCTAGTACTATAAGATTATAGTATTAATTCTCCCTATATAATTCTTTGTATTGCTAAGAGCTCTAGAATAATTAATATCCCCTAATCCTATAATATCCTACAACAATAAGATTGCTATAAGCAAGGTAATCTTTAAAAGCTAAGTAGACTAGCCTAACTAGTTCTCTTAACTTAAATCTTATACCTAAGATAAGATAATTTAGGAGCAAATTGATCTAGATAGACCTATAGTACTAACAATTAACAAGTAAGAACCTTAGTACTCTAAGCTCTTACTAGAACCTACTCTAGTCCTAGTATTAAGTAATAATTCCTTAGAATAAGAGAGAGAGGATTATATAGAAGCTTAGATTAAGTATAGTACTTAAGTAGCTACGCGTAAATATATAATTACTAATTAAGATAAAGATATACGTAAATATAAGCTTACTATATTAAGATAAACTAGGATAATAGTAAAGCTTAATAATATAAGGGATTAGATTAATAAAATAGTCTTACTAGATATATTAACTTTAGTAAGGCTTAAGAATCTTATAAGTAAGTAGACTACTTTATAGGCTCTAATCTAATAGCTTAAGAGTAATCTTACTCTAACTAATAATAATACTACTTATCTTATCTAATACTAATACTAGGACTACTTAAAGAAGGGCAAGAGTAGTAGGATTAGAGTAGAAAAGTAGTTTAATAACTAGTAAATCTTATATAACAAAGTATAAGTATTTAATATTCTTAAAGTTAAGAGTTAACTAGTACTTACTAATTTTTTAGACGCGATTAGCGTAAAGATTACTCTAACCTAGGTAATTAATATATACTAATATATAACTATAACTATAGTATTAAGCTTCCTAGTTATATTATTAGATTAGCTTGTAAAAGTCTTTACGCAAATACTCTAGGAGTAAGTAATTACTACTTTAAATAGAAAGGCGTTAGGAGTATTCTTAGCTACCTTCTCTAGATTAGGACTAGCTACTAACTAATTAGGGGCTACTATTAAATCTTGCCCCTACTAAGCTACTAGAAAATATAGGTAGGATCTAATTAACTACTAAAGACTCTAAATAGTACTTACTAGAATAACTCTAAAGGGATTACCTCTAATCTATATTAGTAATATAGATTAGGTAAAGATATCTAAGTACCTTACTATACCTTAATAGGTAGACCTCTAAAACTAGATTAAATAGGCTAGATAGAAGCTTCTTAATACTCTAATTAAGGATAAGGAAGTACTTCTAAAATATCTAGGGTCTATCTTAGTAGTACTAATTAATCCTTTAATACTAGTTAATAATAGATATAATTAAGGAGTATATAGTACTATAGTAAACTCTTATCCTCTATCTAATAGTACTCTCTTTAATAGAAGAGGTACTATATACCTTGTTAATAATTAATTACGCCTAGTTCTAGGAACGTAGAAGAAAGCTAATCTAGAGGATACAATTAAAGCTAGAACCTAATCCTTACTAATCTCTAGATCTAGAGAGAGGCTGCTTAAAGGAGTACTTAATAGTCTAAAGGGACTACGTACTAAAGACCTCTTACTTAAAGATATTAAGGTAGTAGAAGGTTTCTACGTTAATATTATATTAGAAGCTTAATTAAAGAAGGCTAGGATCTAGTACCTTGGATTAGATTATACCTTGTAATATAGAATAATTAAGGAAAACGTAATTATAGCTACTCTATAAATAAAGTTTAATCTTACTTTCCTTAAATATAATAAAGTTAGTTATTACTCTACGCCTCTATTAATCGTGTAAGCTATAGGAAGATTGTAGAAATTATAGCTAAGATTAGATTTAGAGGATCTTTAGTATAAACGATCTAGATATCTTAGCTAATAAGTACTCTAGGTACTAGTACAAGATATAAGAAATATATAGATTGTACTATAACTTATATAAGCTAAGTAATCTTATAAAGACTAAAAGAGTAATTACTAAGACTATTCTATAGGATATCCTAGGATCTATTCTATATACCTTTAGAATAACTACGTAAGTAGTAGTCTATACTAATTAAGAAAGAATTTAGTAAAAAGATCTTTAATTATAACCTCTAATTGAAATCTCTTAATAAGATATTGAGGGTAATTGTTTAATTTAAAGATTAGGTATAAAGAAAGTATTAACTAACAATCTTAGAGATCTATTAGGACAATAATATAGCTACTCTCCTATAGTAAGGTAGATTAAGATATAAGGATTAGGTAGAAGAAAAAAGAATTAAGATAGTAGTACCTCTACTATATACTTACAAACTAAATAGATTAGTAGAGTAAGTAGAGAAAGAGATTGTTATAAAGGTAATTAAGATACGTATAAGTATAAATCTACTAATATTCCTCTAGCTACTAATCCTAGATACTACTATATACTTGTATACAATTAGCCTATCTATAGTCTATAGTTTTCGATCCCTAAATAAAGTTCTAGATAGCTGGTTTTAACAATATTTTTGTTAGTATAAGCCTACAACGATCTACTACAAGATAGTAGACCTTTACCTAGATTAGAGTAGGATATATACTTATAGCTGCCGTACGTATCCTCTTATTAGATTAAAGGGTTACTTAAAGGTAAAGGTTGTATATAGTTTACTAAGAACGGCACAAGACTATAATAAATAGATATAATAAATAATTAATTAATTGTTTAAGTTAATTAATTAATTTCTAATTAACCTCTTAATTATTCTCTCCCTCTAGCAGCTCTATATACTTAAATCTACCTAGTTTGCTAAGGTTGCCCTATATAGAGAGTAGAGATCTAATATCTCTATTATAGTAGTTTAGCCCTACGCTGTTTAGATTGTAACGTAATTAACTAATATTCTTATAATACCTATTTCGCATATAATAGTCTAGATAGATAGCCTCCTATAGTTTAGGATTAGCATAATCCTAGGACTACTTACTCTCTAGATTGTATATCTTATCTAATATACCCTCTTAGCTAGAAACCTTAGTTTTTAGCTAGCTGTAGAGTAATTAGTTTAAGTTAATCCTGTATCTCTTCTAGTTAGGGTTAAGTTTCGCTTAAGATTAATTAATCTCGCTTAACTAGTACAAGTTAATTAAGAAACCTTACCTATTTATTTAATAGTAATACTTTTATTAGTCTATCTACAATTATTTTATCTAATTAGGTATACTCTATCTATAGAGTCTCTTTTAAGACTTCTTGTCTAAGCTAGTAGTTATAGATATTAATATACCTTAGTTTAGTCTAAAGCCTTACTATATCCTAAGTTACTAGTTAGATTATCTAAGTATTATTATATTTAATTATAATTAGATTAGTCTATAAAGTAATCTAAAGCTTACAAAAGAGTTATATAATAAAGATAGCCTCTTTTACTACTTAAAAGAGAGTAAGGAGCTTAGCTTTAGTTATAGAAGTAGTAACTATATCCTACTTACTTACTCTCTATATAATAAGGCTACTAAATAGTTTAATTATATATCCTTGTAAACTCTTGCGATCTAAAGTATTATTAGTAAATAAGGTATTACTTATAATATTAAGCGTATCTCTACTTCCTAGTTCTAGTACTTGCGCTTAAGTAGATTAGA
>JALNQK010000256.1:0-29501 GCA_028458525.1 Ophiosphaerella herpotricha
TACTATTAACTCTATTAGTACTAATAATAGTAAGATCTCTATTAAAGATTTAGCTACTAATAAGATTAACTTTACTAGGTAAGAGTATACTAAAGCTAACAATTTTAAAGGTATAGAGTTAAAGATA
Source organism: Ophiosphaerella herpotricha (assembly GCA_028458525.1). Taxonomy (NCBI): domain Eukaryota; kingdom Fungi; phylum Ascomycota; class Dothideomycetes; order Pleosporales; family Phaeosphaeriaceae; genus Ophiosphaerella; species Ophiosphaerella herpotricha. The sequence continues at coordinate 128 of JALNQK010000256.1, forward strand.
AAGAAGACTAATAGTAGCTTTAGCTAGAGCCTTACTAATAGTAAAGAAAATAAGTTAAGCTATAAAACGTACTACTATATATTTCTAAGTAGAGGTAAACTAGTAGAGTTAGCTACTATTAGAAGTAAGAGAAGGTATAAGAGTTAGAGTAAAGTATAGCTTACTAAGTAGCTTATTTAAAATAAGCTAAGTAGCTCTTAGGTAGTACTAATTATACTAGTAGAGCTATAAGATAACGCTCTCTTACTTAATTCTATAAAGTACTAGTCTTAAGAGATTTTATATATAATAGAGCTACTAGAGCTACTAGAGCTACTAGAGTTAATAGAGCTACTAGAGCTACTAGGTAAGATAGAGTTAATAGAGTAAATAGTATAAAGTTTACTCCTTACTAATACTAAAATTAATACTAGTAAGTACTTAGTAGGTAGTTACTATATATAGTAGTAGAAGTCTACTTTAAGATATAATTTATATATATTTCTTATATAAATTATATCTTAAAGTAGACTACTATCTATAAAGCTAGTTACTTATTACTAATAGGCTACTCTACTAGTAGAAGGCTAGCGCAGCGCTAGCAAGCGCTAAGGAACTCTAAAAAGTTAAAAAAACTCTAAAAATTAATGTATATAGATTAAAATTAAGCTTTAAAATTAAGGTTAGTATTACTTAAGTGTTATAATAGACTAGTAAGAATAATAGTAATGTAATTTTGTTAGTAAGCCTTATATTACGTGTCATCGCAGCTGATTTAAGCTTGTCCCGCGATCCGCCGCACTCCTACTAGCTTTCGGCCACTTTGGCGAATTTTTACGGTACTAGAGGTGTGGTGCCATGGGATTGAACGATTGAAGGTGATTCGTACACGCTTCAGATTTGTCTTCGGGACCACATGCCTAATCTAAAAGAAGGCGCAAGGCAGACTTCTAGTTCGGCCTGCGTCCTGCCGCACCTTGAGAAAGGCAGAACTGCAGCCCAGACTTGCAAATCGCCGGATTTGGTTAGTCTACCTAGCTAGGTAAGCACTGGCCATCACACGGAACTCACCCCACCTGCTCTTTCCGCATGTTTGGGCCTGCAACTACTTGAATCGTCTTCAAAACCTACCTTCTAATCATGAGTTTCATTTTCTGCTCCTGCAAAACTTTGGTACCTTACTGTCGCCACTTCATCCATACGCAGTGCGCTCCCGATCCTTTGGTTCTCGCCCGTAGTGCCAGTAGGACGATTGCGTGCAGTTCAGTTGATCGACTACGTTTCCACACTTTTAAGTGATGCTGTTGCTGTTTTGTTTTGGCCTAAAAACACATGTTCACTCACCATTCCATAATGGCTGCAAGCGGAAATACGTTGCACATTAGCTTTAGAGGCGTTGCGAAGACTGAAAACATGTGACCGTGACGAGGGATATAACTGACAGTTGAAGATTAGGCGCCCAAAATCAAGTGACCATTCGGTGATGCTTCTTAAATTAGACTATACCGGTGTCTTGTGACGTAAACAATGATACTGCACCTCTGTTAGATTATATGCGGGTAATACATTATTACCAAAGTGCCACGAATGGCCGCGATCAGCTTGAATCAGAATATTCTAACGAAGAAATTCTAGTACCGTGCACCTGGCATTGACGGTTTAGATAGTTAGTCACTTTGATCACCTTCATAGAATGCGAAAGAATCAGGTCCTCGTAGTCAACTTGCTATCCTTGTTGGAGAGCCGACAAATCAAAACCGACCCACCATCAAGCTATGTGAGGAGATCTGAGGGTATCTGATATCGAAAAGGATGATACGGTAACCTGCTCAGTAATTTTTACTAGTGCTAGGCTGAGGGTCAAAACTTGGGCATGGCCAGATGACGCACACTTGTATCAACAATCCTACCCTCGTTGGGACGCCATTTCAGTTCTTTCAAGACCAAGAACAATAATAGCGAATATTAATAGTAAACAAATAACCCCTACCAATAAGTGATCTTGAACATCACTAACAAGCAACAGGGCAACTAGTACAACTCGATTACTGCAAGATATGGGCGAGCCAATTATCGGATGTGGTTATTGCGGAAAGGTCAAGGGAGGCCGGCATACGTGCCTGAATTGCAACTACAGCATGTATGAAGAGTGCTATGGGAGGTGGCTCGTCCGGAACCCGGGTCATCCAATGGTCGAACGGTCGGGGCAGAACTGGCCCCGTCATCGTCCTCGGCACACGTTGTAGAATCCCACCTGCATAGCGATATTACTAGCCCTGAGGAAGCATATGTTGATCAAATGAAGCGACATTGCCGTACCACGTGCTTTGATTATACGCTAGACTTTATACAGGCAGACTAGGGTGGATCATTAGGAGGGTTATGGAAAGCGAGCTAAAGGCCATGACTATCGATGTTTCGTACCTCAGCAGCTAGGAGATGCAAATTATTCTCAATTATCTATCGGGGGGTACGGAAGGCTTTATCTGATACTCAGATACCTGACTTTTCGATGTTTTTATTGATCTATGGGCGAATGCTCGCAGTAATCATTCGTGGCACCCGTTTTCCCTCCGTAATAGAGTTCCACGCTATATCGGGTCACCGCCCCAGGTAGAGTACACTGGAGGCAGCTGAGTCATTGAGTAATAACCTCCGGGATGCACAATGTTTTAGCAAGATCGAGAAGTGGTTGAGCGTCTGCGAAAAATCCCACGACCACCCCAAGTGTCAGCAAAGGGCTGAAGCGACGCTCCCTCACCGGCTCGTCACTATTACAAAAATTTCATGCGGTCTACCGCTAAAGCTTCAGCAATTTAACGGAGCGATAGGGAAATATATTGTCCTCAGTCATTGTTGGGACGGATTCGTGGGATGTCAGACGACCACTGCTAATATCGCCCAACGCAACAGCGGAATTAGCTACGATAGTCTACTCCAGACGTTCGAGGACGCAGTTGACTGCGCATTGCTGCTTGGGATATCCTATATATGGATCGATTCCCTATCTATCATTCAAGACGGTGCAGAAGACTGGAAACGCGAGTCTTCTAAGATGTATGATGTGTATTCGGATGCTTAGTGCTCGCCGCGGTATCAGCCGATGATGACAGCAAAGGCTTCCTTACAAATCCACTAGGTCTTTATCGAGGTATAGGTCTGGAGCTAGACGCTGGAAGCGGGGAATTTGATCTGGTGATGCACCGAGGCATGCTTCATTCAGGCTCTCTTGACCACCCGGCGCCACTGAGTCCTATCCGTGTTGGGCCGCTAGGTAAACTGGTATGAGTTTTGCAAGAGACCCCTCTTGCCCGCAGGTGTGTTGGGGTTCAACCGTTCAACCCATATGAAGTTGCCTGGGAATGCCAAAGTTCCATGGATTGTGAGTGTGGTGAGACTTCACGGAACAATGAACAAATGGCAACGGGTTTTAAACAGGGTCCTGTGTGGATTTATGGTAAGATTTCTAACTTAGGGGTAAGTTCCATAACCCCAACAACTCTATCTCAGTCCTTGAGTCAATTAAGCGACATGAATATTACATTTATAGAGTGGCGAATGCTGGTCATCCCGGACTACGCCATGAGGGGTTTAACAGTACCCAGTGATAAGCTTTCAGTCCCATCAGGAATAACTATCATTATTGCGCAGTCTTCTGGGGACAAATATCTCGCTGGTATCTGGTTGAAGGACGTGAAATTTGGCCTAGCTTGGCGAGTTACAAGGGAACTTGATATCGCATCGGCACCAGCCCCAGTTATAGCACTAGGATTATCATTTCTTTGAGTCTCGGTTGATGAACATGTCATTTACAGTATCTCTGACTCTATATGCGAAGATGCTGTTCTCGAATACGGTATACTTTCGTCCGGCCGGGATTCATACGGTTCTGTCCAAGGCGGTTGGCTGAAACTCTCCGCACTATCGCACATGCCGCGACTCCAGTGGGACTCCACCGCGAAAAAGTGCGACCTCAATGATATTTCAGTTCACCAAACTGAGAAAGTTCATTTATATCTAGACACAATGCTCTGCGGAGTCGACGAAAAGGCATTCAAGGACAGCCAACCACTTTTGTACAACGTGCCACGTCGAGCCGGGAGAGCAAACAATTATTCAATGCCTCTTTTACAGGAGCTTTTCTTTTAGATATCCTGAAATCAAAAGTGCATAATGCATTTTGCGAAAATGAACCTCGAAGGGTGATATGGATGCCTCACGAAATTCTGTTAATAGTCTTGAGTGCGGGTACAACAGCCGAAGGGAAATTCCAGCAAACTGGCTTTGCCGCATTCATATTTGAGCTTAACATTGCTTAGCGATAGATACAGAGTGCCGAACGTAAAGAGTTGTTATCGCGTAGTGGTCAAGACACGTAGTTTTGCGCCGCTTAGACAATGAACTGCAAAGGCAGCCACCTTTAAAAGCAGGCGATTGTTTGGGTGTTCATAGAGCCATGCACTAGCGAGGAGGGTTGTACCTAACCAATAGATGGAGTCAAAATCTGGCTCAGTTTCGGTGCGACTAATGGCAGAGTATTAGAGATCATAGCAAGTGCACAAAGTATCTTGCGAACGAATACTAATAAATTAACTTAATATTTCTGATTATTTCTGGTCGAAGCCCGATCAGAAATTCTCAATTATGGAACCTCAATGGCTACGGGCGCGAAGCTACGGTATTTCTGAAACACTCGCCGTGCTGAAGCATAAACGGTAGCGATAAAATTCGGTGGGAATATGAACTCGTTCGAATTATGGAGGAGAATGTAGTGGGCATCTAGCTACGTTTCGACGTCTCGATCCGGATTAGGAGCGTTCACTATTTGGTTGTATTGTAGAAGCTATACAAGCACTGTTGAACAGGTTAGAAAAGTCACCAGTAGGCATTGCAGCGATGTCAAAGCATGCAATAGTTAGGTGTCGCGTAAGATTCAATAGGTTGGAGATACTATGGGGCGGTGGTGTTACGAACCAGGACCAACCACAGATGCTCAGCCCCACTGATCAAGAATTCTATCACGTAGCCAATCAGTCCACGTGATCTGATCAGTGATCAGTAGTGATCACCACCACCAATGATCGGGAAGCCCAACACCGAGTATATAGTTATTACTTTCATTACCCTTAGATAGTTGTGTTCACCTTGCTATAGCTACTACACCCTAGTACTTACAAGCAATATCATCGATACTCTTTTCAGATTACCCCCAATAATACTGCTTTAGTATCAAGTGCCCTTGGGGGTCCCAAAATCATCCGTGGGAAACAACTATCGCACGCGCCGCAACACCAGAGGGTTTATATTATCTCCACTTACCGAAGGTCCCAACATATATCTATATAGATAGAGGATCCTCTAGGTTCCCTAGGTATAAGATAGTACTTTATATCCTTGATCCTTAGCTTTATAGAATATAATAGGATAAAGATTGCAATAAATTAGGATATACTCCTTAGCTCAAATCGAAGGCGATTTCATAGAGGGCCGAGCGTAAAGTTATAGGATTTGTACTTCTGTCAGATTCACGCAAATCTTTGATATTGTATGTGGTTGAATCTGCTGATTGGCTCGCTAATCACTAGCGCAGCGCTAGCGTGCGATCGTCGCGAATCGCCGGATCGCTCCATCTCCAGACTGCGCATTGCATCTGACAGCTTCATGCGTCGAGTTGAGCTGAGTGTATAGTGTATTTATTGTTTGAAGACTCTAGTAAAGAATAATCTTAGAGAACGTAGACGGAGGATAGAATTGTAGTGTAAAGTTTAAGAAGCAGAAGGTTCTATACACTATGCGGCTGAACTCCGATATGACGCCCGCATCCTTGGCTCTGTATCAAAACCGTTAGCTTTGGTAATTAATACTTAACAGGCAAGAATAGACGGGAGATGATTCTTCAAAGAGATATTTATCTGGTCTCAACTTCCGATCAGGTGGTGGCTTCCGAACCCTGCATGTAGCGTATAATTAATGCAACAATGCATAGCATAGGGCGATACGGGGAGTCATTACCACACCTGCACAGCTGATAACGTGCCCGTGCTTTTAGCGCTCGGGTGGCACTTTTCAATGTATTGTGCCAGTCCCAGGCGTTTTAGAGTTTATCGCAGTATGAATCAGCCTCAAGATAAATACAGGTCCTTGCAAGCAGCAATAGCTTCCCTTCACCCATTTCTCATGCTAACTAATCGATGATGCCATCCGAAACAGGATCTTTGAGCGATAGTGGCCTGGAATTTTCTTATTTGAGTGATCCCTGGATCTCCGGAGCTTCGGCGGAAAATATACGCATACGCCTGGTCGAACTACAACCAGCGAGAATGGCGACAAAGTGCAAAGGCTGCTTAGATAAAACAAACCATTCAAGATCAAATTCAGCCGCAAACCTACAAGTCGACGCACTTTCCTGTCGTATGTTCTGGACTCCTTTGAACGATCCAAAACCTTTCAGAGCTTTGTCCTACACGTGGGGCACTGGCGGCTTTACTCAGAAAATAAGTGTCAACGGAGGGCAATTGTCCATTACGGAATCCCTACAAATAGCTCTCAAACACCTTCGCCACCCATCTGAGATTGTTACCCTCTGGATCGACCAATTATGTATTGACCAAACCAATGACCAGGAGAAGACGGAGCAAGTCAACGAAATGAGCCGTATCTATCGTGCAGCCGAAGAAGTTCTAATCTGGCTTGGACTAGCTGCTGATAATTCTGACATTTTCATGGATGTGTGGAAAACTATTGGCGAATGGACCGAGAATATGGGTATGATGAGCTACTACACGCGACCTAATCTTGGGACCTTGATGAAAATATTGAGCAGAACTGATCCAAAAGACAAGAAGACCATCGAGTTCTATGACATCATCGATCGCTCCATACCATTATTCAACATGCAAATCTTGGAAGCTATGGCTGCTTGGCACAGAAGACACTGGTTTACACGAGTATGGGTGCTCCAAGAGTTTGGTTTAGCGACAGTAGCTACCTTCATCTGTGGTGATAGGAGGATTACAGCTGATCAAGCCCTTCTTGCTCGCCAAGTATTTGACATAGGTATCGGAACCCGTACTTTCGAATGGCCTATCTTCCAAGAGGATAAGACAAGGGCGATGGCATTATTGCAAGAACACGACCCAACTCAAGCGTTCTATGCTACACGTCAACGCAGAAAGGCTCGAGACGCTAAAGAAGGCCTTGGAGACTCACTATACCATTTGCTACAGAAGGCTTTTGTCGATAATCATCTGGTAGCCACAGTCCCTTGCGATACTGTATATGGCGTTTTCGGAATTGCGAATGATATAGAGAAACTTGGGTTGCAGGTCGACTATACTCGGAAGGAGCGGACAGATCTCATATATGTTCAAAGTACAAGAGCAATCATCAAGCAAGGTGACCTTGACATCCTCGCGCTAGCTCAATACCCTAAGCTGGTCAACAATTTGCCGTCTTGGGTCCCTGATTGGACTGGCTCTGTGCGACGGTCCTTTGCTTGGCAACCAACAGCAATTGACTCTCGCTTGTTCGCAGCATCTCGAGATTCTCCATTAGAATTGATAGACACGCCAGAGGAGTTTGTACTTGGCTTGAAGGGGTTCAGAGTGGACGAGATTGAGGAAGTGGGTGGAATTTGGGAGGAGCGATACGAAGAGGGCGACAAGCACGCAACTTACATCACATACCTGACGCAAATTAGAATTCTGTGCAGACTTTCAGAGAGTAAGGGCAAGGACATATACCCTTCATTCACAAGGCGCAGAGAGGCGATATGGCGCATTCCCGTAGGCGACATGGAGGAGTCAGAGCCCTTTAACACAGTGCGAGCTACACAAGCATCTTCAGAGGCTTACACGATATGCATGAAGAACCTGGAATACTTTGAAGAGTCTAAAGTTCTTGCCAAGGCGGAGGCTGATGCGAGGAACTTGGAATGGGAAATGTCTGAATCGCTCAACAAGTCTGGTTATTACCGACTGTATATGAAAACAATGACAAACAAGCGGCCATTCATTTCAAAAGATGGATACGTTGGATTGGGACCTCGCTACATACGTCCTGGAGACATTGTTGTGGTATTTTGCGGTGCTACACTCCCTTACGTCATCCGCCCTGTTGATGGAAGTTCCTTTCAGCTTCTAGGTGAATGTTACTGTGATGGAGTCATGGATGGTGAGATTGTGTATAGGAGAGCCAAGGAAGACTTCTTTCTTGTGTGAGAGCATGTAGAATAGCGATACTCATGCGACGGGTGTCACAACTATAGGCCGTAGGCCGTAGTTACAGCGCTAGCGCGAGTGCGCACGCTGAGCCAGAAAGGCCGAGGGCTGAGAGGGTCCTTGGGCAATATATATATACTGTTCTACTCTGGTATTCAACGTGGTTGAATACTCTTCTACCTTTTTGGGTTTGTTCGGCGTAGTGGAGTAGAGCTGCGACGTAACAGACGGGTCCAGGCACATGCTTAAATGTAGTCAATCCTAATATCCCACGAAGAAATGGCTTGCATTTCTTTACTTTCCCTATACAAGTATACCGAAATATATAGATACTTATTAATTTTCCGTATTATTTTGGTATACTACAGTGGGGTGACACGAAAAAAAAGCCCAAAAAAAGTTATAGTTTTTAACTTGTAATAACTCTACGAATATTCTAGCTAAAAATACAAGCGAATAAGAATATTAAAGAGAAAATATAGATCTCTAATTTAGCTTACTACAATTTTTGATTACTAAGCGACCTTAAGCTAGGATTCGAAGTATTTAGTAGACTTTTTTTTAAGTTAAATTTAGAGTACTACAGTTTTTTATTTTTAGTATCTTTTTTTAAGATATTTTAATATAAGATAGATGTGTATTAAATATTAATATATCTTAGTTATACGTTATTCTAATTATTTAGAGAGTAGATATTTAGTAAAAGGTATAAAATTAAACTTTTAATAAAAACTTATATTTAAAAGCTATAACCCCTTACTATTAGTACTTAGTAGGATAAACTTTAGTATCTATAATAGCTTACTATCGCTTTAGAAGAGATAATATACAATTATCTATAGCCTATTATAGTATAAGGGCCTACTCCTCTTTTATAGCTCTTTTAAAGGTCTCTACCTCTAAAGAAGTAGTTCCTATAAGATAATTTCCTTTAAATTACTTAATTAGTTAATTCTTAAGTAAACTCTATACGTTTTTAATAGGGTTTGGGTCTAGGCTATAGGGAGGATAAGGAAAGAGTTTTACTCTATTTCTCTTAAACTAATTAATAATAGTAAAAGCCTTATAGATTTACATTTATCTTATTAAAAACTATAGCCTAATATACTAGTTAGCTTTTTAAAAAATTAATATAGTATATATTAAATAGATTTATAATAATTATAAAAAAAAGGTAAAAAAAGAGATAGTTAACTTCTTAGGTTTAATAGCCTTTTTAATATACCTATTAATAATACTACGTATATAGTAAGATAGGTTTAGAGATATATTATTAATTAGGTCCTTAATAAACTCTAGTTTCGATCTCCCTCCTATCTAAATAGATCTCTAAACTTAGATCTTTAGTCCTTTTACTAAAAAAGTAGATAGTAAAATAGTTATTAAATAATAAGAATTTTAAAATAAAACTATATATAAAATAAAGTACTTTAGCCTATTAATATTTAGGTTAAACTTACTTCTATTAGTAATAGAAATTCGAGCTTTTCTAACCTCTTTTTTATCCTTTTTTCGATAATATTTAGACCTAGCTCCTTTTCTAGTCTCTATACCGCTTTTATCTAAAAAGAATATTTTTCTTAAATTAAATTCTATATTTTTTACCCTTTGTAGCTACTCTTTATAATAGCTATCTCTTTTAAAAAAAAATTTCTATTAATTAGAGACTTTTTATATACAATATTAATAGTATAGCCTTCTTCTTTAATAAAATATTAATAGCTCCTAATATAGACTTTAATATTATTTTTAAATATTAATCTCTTATAAGTCTTCTTTAGACTTCTTTCTAAGTCCCTATTTAATTACCTTTTTACTCTTAAATTTAAGTTTATAATATATTAATCTTTTACTTAGCTAATAGTAGGAGTATTTCTAATCTTTTTATATATTTAGTTAATAGTATATTTAATAGACTTATAATCTTTTTTTAGATAGTAGAAATAGTAGGTAAAGGTATTTAAGCTATATATATATAAGGGGTCTAGGGCAAGGGGCTAGAAGAGTAGGCTTAGCGCTATCAACTAGTTCTACTAGGCTAAGTAACTAGTATTACTAGCTCTATCGGCTAGTATATTCCTTAGCTTAACCTAGTTTATCTCTAAGCAAGTTCGAAGAACTTTAAATAGTAATAACTAGTATATATATTATATACTACTACAAATAGCTTAACTAGCTATTAGCTCCTTTTTAAGGATTTAGTTTAGTAGTATACTATACCCTTACAATATAGAAGGTTAATATTATATTTAAACTTAGAGAGATTTAAGCTTATATTAAAGGATATAGAGAAAAAGTATAATTAAAGTAATTTTATACTAAATAGACAAGTAGATTAGTAACCTATTACGTAATATTTAGTTACGTGCTAATATAGCTATTTTTTTCTTTTTTCTTTAACTAAAAATATAGTTAGGTAACCTAAGCTTAAAACTAGATAATATAATCTAGTCTAATAATATTAGGTATAGTTAAAATATAAAGGATTTTTATACGTAAATAAAAAAGTTCTATTAGGTTAAAGTTAGTATTAAAAAAAGTCCTCTAAATACTTTAAATCCTAGCTCGAGTTAGCTAAGTAATTAATAATCGTAGTAAGCTAAATTAAAGATCTATATTTTCTATTTTCTATTCTTATTCGCTTGTATTTTTTACTAGAATATTTGTAGAGTTATTATAAGTTAAAAACTATAAATTTTTTTTAAGCTTTTTATTATAGGTTATAACTCTATATAGGAGCTAGAACCTATAGAGCCTAGGTTACCTCTAGGTAACTACCTAATAGGCTACAAATCTAAAGGACTTAGATAAGACAATAATATATTATATAATCTAAATATATAATAAAGGTTATATAATATAATCTATAGATCTATAGATCTAAAAGTAATAGATTAATAGATTAATAGATTAAAGTAATCTAAGGATCTATAAATAATAGAGTAATAAATTAATAGATTAGGAAGTAAACTATAAGTATATAGTTAATAGGATAACTATTATTAGGATAATATTATTAATCCTAATCTTTAACCTAGAGTAATATACTCTTAATATCTACTGTTTAGAATTATTATTATACTTTAGCCCTATTAATAGTTAACCTAATACCTATATCTATTTACATTACACTCTAATTGCAATTACTACGCACCTAGGTAAGTTAGCTAATAGGTACTATAGCTAGTAACCTTTATACTTTAATAATTATTACTTTAGAGAGTAAAGTATAAGCTATATATAGTCTAAGCTATATAATAATAATAGCTATATTAATAGGAAAAAGACCTTTTAAGATATATAAGTTAGATAATATAGACTTTAGAAATATTAGAGAAATCCTAAGAAGTCTTTATAAAGATAGAGAATAAATAAAAGTAGTAATTAAGAAACTCTTTAAATAAAATAATAAGTTAAAAAGCTATATTAACTAGAATAAGACCTAGGTAAAGGCTATTACTAAAGATTAAGAAAGGATTAAAGGTATTATAGGCTACCTAGGAATAAGCGCAACAAAGAAGCTACTAAAGATACCTAAACTTAAAAAGTTTAATAGAGAAAGAAAGTACCTAAGAACCTTCCTAGTAGTAGTAATACTATATCTAGATATATAAGTAGAGTACTTTAATATAGAAGAAAAGAAAGTTATATATATAAGAATATACTTTAAAAAGAAAGTAATAAAGTAGTTTAATCTATATTAGATAGACTATAGGCTTAATATACCTAAATAATAAAAGGAGAAGATAGTAATAATATTTAGTAATTACAAATAATTTATTAAAAGACTTAAAGTAGTATTTAGAGATATAGATATTATAAGATAGGCTAAAGAAAAACTCCTAGGCCTAAAATAAATAAAAGGAGTAGTAGAATATATATTAATATTTAAACAACTATCTATAAATACTAAATAGGACAAACTAGTATTAATAGTAAGATTTAAATAAGGCTTAAAAGAGGAAATCTAATATAAAATAATCTAAATAGAAAAAGTATAAACTCTTAAGGCTATAAAAGTACAAGCTATTTAAATTAATAATAAGCTCTAAGAATAGAGAAAGAACTAATAAGGAGAAATAAGGAATACCTAGGATAAAAGAGACCTAATAATTCTAGATACTAATAAGGAAAGTAGAAAGAAAGACTTTAAATACTATAACTATAATAAGAAAGAGTATTATATAAAAGATTATAGAAGTAAGAAGAAAAAAAGTAAGAAAGACCTTACCTACTATAACTATAGAAAAAAAGGATACTTTATAAAAGACTATAGAAGTAAGAAGAAAAAAGAGATATAGTTAAAAATAAATAAGATAAGAAAGAACTCTAAAAAATCTATAAAAGAACTATAAGAAAAAGTAGTAGCTAGCTAAGAAAACTAGGCTAGTAAATAGGTAGAGGTTAGGTAGGAGTTAAGTAGGCTTACGTTAGACCCTAACTCCTACCTAACCCTAACCTAGTACTCCTACTACCCTTACTACTACCTAGAGTCTATATAACCTAACCCTAACTCTTACCTATCCTTAGCGCTAAGAATAGGTAGGGGTTAGGGTTAGGTTGTATAGACTCTAGGTAGAGGTTAGGGTTAAAGTTATATAGACTAAGTTACTTTAAGTCTAAGTAACTAGAAATTTATTATTTTATATATTAAGTTAAATATTTACTAATAGGTATTATATATTTATTATAGCTAATACAAGTTAATAATACAAGTTAACTATAAGTTAATAATATAAGTTAACTATAAGTTAACAATATAAGTTAACTATAAGTTAACAATAAGTTAATAATATAAGTTAAATACAAGTTAACTACAAGTTAACTATATATATTTATTACAGCTAGTTATTATAGTATATAAATTAACGCTAAGCTACTACAAGCTAATAATATAAGCTAATAATATAAGCTACTACGAGTTAATAATATAAGTTAATAATATAAGCTAATAATACAAGCTAACGATATAAGCTAATAATATAAGCTACTACAAGTTAATAATATAAGCTACTACGAGTTAATAATACAAGCTACTATAAGTTAATAATATAAGTTAATAATATAAGCTAACTAATAAATAAAACGTATTATTAAAGGTAACCTAGATAGGTACTCTAAACCTAACCCTAACCTAAGCTCCTACTACTCCTACCCTAACCTTAACCCTAGGTTAATATAACCCTACTCTAACCCTAACTATAGGTTAATATAACTCTACCCTAACTCCTACTATAAGTTAATATAACTCTACTCTAACTTCTACCTAGAGTCTATATAACCTAACCTTAACTCCTACTTAGAGTTTATATAACTCTAACCTAACTCCTACTTAGGGCTAGGTACCTTAAACCTATTTACTAGCTTAAAGAAAACTATTAAGAGTTATATTAGATATTCTACTATAAAGATATATACCTAATATATATCTATATAAAATAAAGAGTAAGATAGTTTCTATAAAAGAAATAGAATAGAATAGTAGTAATAAAAGAATAAGTTTAGAAATAGGTAAAAGAAACTTATAAGGATTAGGATAAAGGATTAGAGGTAATAACCTATAAAGTAAGACTCCTAACCCTATTACAAATAATATAAGAGGATTAAGAAAATACTTTAGAAAGAAAGAGCTCTAGTATAGAGAGTTAAGAGGATTCTAGTATAAAGAGCTAAGAAAGCTCTAAACTAGAGAAACTAGTATAAGATAAGAGATTTCTATTAAGATAAAGACTAATATTAGGAATAGAAGAAGTATATAATAAATAGAAGTTATACTTCTTAAAAGAAATAAAGATTATATTCTTTAGATACTAGATAGAGATAAATATAGTAGCTATAGGAGATATACCTATATAAGAAGAATAGACCTAATTAGTAAAGAAAATAAAATAGCTAGAAGATACCTATATATAGAGTAAATAAGTAAGGTACTATATCTTAGTATAAAATAAGCTAGGAAAGGATAAGTATAGAGAAGGAAATAATATAAGAGTATAATTAAATTACCTTATATATTATAAGATTACTTAGGTATCCTATATAGAAGTAGGCTATTAAATATACAAGAAACCTAAGGATATAAACAAGGTATAGCTAAAAAGAAATAATAACTAAAACCTTATAAGAGCTATTAAAAGAACTAAAGTCTATAGATAGTAACTAGTAAAGACTTAAAAAGGATACCTAGTATTAGAACTAGGATATAAACTATCTAAAGAATATATATAAGGAAAACCTTAGTATAAATATATATAAAATAAATACCTAAAATATATAAAAGAAAAGGTTAAAATAAAGTATTAGCCTAAGAAGGAAATACTTTAAGGAATAAATAGACTATATATAACTATAGAGGGTTATTACTAAGGAAGAAAAATCTAAATAATAGTAGATAGTAGAGCTACCTAAATTTTTATAAGAAAGAAGTTTGTAGAATAACAAAGAATATAACAAGTACTAAAAAAGTACTTATAATAACTAAGTATAATAGAAAGATTACTATTCTAAGAACTAGTTAACTTTAAGACTAAACCCTTAATATTAGAAGTATAAGGCCTAAAGATCTATAACCTAATTATAGATATAATATAACTTAACAAATACTAGGATATAATACTAGGAATACTATAGTTAGAAATAGTAAATCTCTAAATTAATTAGAGAATAAGAAAAATTATATACAAATAAGATATACTACAAGTAAATATTAAAAGATATATAAGAAAGTTCTTAAAAGAATATAAAAAATAGGAAGAACTCCTAATAGAACCTAAGAACTACTAACTAACGTATAAACTATAGGATCTAAAAATAGAGCTAGAAGAAGGTAAAACTATAGGATAGAGCCTAGTCTATTAAAAAATAGAGGATAAAGTAAAGATTAAGAAAGAATATATTAAGATAGTACTCTAAAATAAGTAGATAAGACTTTTAAGCTTATTAGTAGCTTATAGAACTCTCTTTATAAATAAGAAAGAAATAAAAGAAAAAAGGTTCTATATAGACTTTAGAAGAACTAATACTATAATAGATAAGAACTAATACCTCTTACTCTATATAGATAAAATATAGGATAAGATAAGTAAAGCTAAAATCTTTACAAAACTTAATATACAAAACGCCTACTACTAAATCTAAATAGTAAAAAGATATAAGTAGAAAATAGTATTTAGAATATAATATAAACTATATAAATATTAGGTTATACTCTTTAGATTAACTAATATACTAGCTATATTCTAAGAAAGAATTAATATAATACTATAAGAATACTTAGATATCTTTATATTTATATACTTAGATAATATCTTAATATTCTCTAAGAATAAAGAAGATTATATAAAATATATATACAAGATACTAGAACTCTTAGTAGAAAACTAGATATTTCTTAAAATAAGGAAATATAAATTCTATACTAAGAAAACCAATTTCCTAGGATTTATTATTAAACTAGGACAATTAAGAATTAACCTAGTAAAGATAGACGCTATAATTAGATAGCTAATACTAAAGAATATTACTAAAATCTAATAATTCTAAAGACTTATAAACTTCTACTAAAAGTTTATAATAGGATATTTAGAACTTATAAAGCTACTAATAAGACTAATAAAAAAGAATATACTTTTTAAATAGATAGAAGACTATAAAAAAGCGTTTAATACTATAAAAGAGAAATTTAGAGAAGACCTAGTTTTAAGAATATTTAACCTAGAACTACTACTAATAGTTAATATAAACGTATTAAACTTAGTATATAGTATAGCCTTATAATAGGAGGACTTAGTTATAGGAATAAAGTACTTAGTAGAGTACTTCTTAAAATAAATAATATAGGTAGAAATAAACTACCCTATTTACAACAAGGAAATACTAGTAATATATAAGGTACTTAAATAATAGAGAGTATATCTACAAGGAGCTAAATATAAGATATAAATCTATACTAACTACAAGAATCTAATAGGATTTATAATAAATAAAGACTTAATATAATAATATACTAGATAGTAGGAATACTTTATAATATTTAACTTTAAAGTAATCTATACAAAAGGATTAGAAAATATACTAGTAGATATACTAAGTAGAAGACTAGACTTATAAAAGGAAGTTAAAGCTAAAGAAACTATACTAGTAAAGAATAAAAATAGATACTTAGAAATAAATAAACTTAAACTAGCTATAAGCCTAGAAATTATAGGAAATAAATAGGACTAGTAGATTAAAAAAGAAACTAAGAAGGACCTAAGTACCTAAGAAATAGAAAATAGATTCTAAATAGAATATAGATAAATATATATACTAGCTAAAATATAACAAGAATTTATAAGATAATTTTATAAACTACTAGTATATAGCTACTAAGGAATAGAGAAAACCTTAGAAAGACTACTAAGGAACTACTATATACCTAAGGTAAGATAGATAGTAATATAAGTACTAAAAGACTATATAGAATACTAAAGAAATAAATATAATAGATATATACTATATAGAATACTATAACTAGTAGAAGTACTAGAATAACTATAGAGAGTTATTACAATAGACTTTATTACTAGACTACTAAAATTAAGAGATCTAATTATAGGAATTAAATATAATAGTATTCTAATAATAGTTAATAAACTAATAAAGTATACGTACTTTAGACTATATAAAGAAAAAAGTAGTATAAAGGAAGCTATATATTAAGTTATAGACTTAGTTATAGGATAGTATAGAGTACTAGATAAAATTATTACTAATAGAGATATTAGATTTATATCTAGTATATAGAGTACTATAATATCTTTACTAGGAATTAAATATAGTATATCTATAGGATACTATCTACAAATAGATAGATAATTAAAGTAAATAAACTAGATAGTTAAATAATACCTAAGATACTACCTTAATTATAACTAAAATAATTAGGTAGTACTACTACTAGTAGTATAACTAGCCTACAATAGCTTAAAGAACGTAGTAATAAAAGTATTACTATTCTTTATAAATTATAGATTTAAACCTACTATATACTAGATACCTAGGGATATAGAAAAATAGAACCCTAAAGGATAGAAGATTATAGATAAAATTAAAGAAATATACAAATAATTAAAAGAGGACGCTAAGTTCCTAAGAAAATAAATAGTAAGATACTACAACTAGAAATATAAAGAAGGACCCTAATTTAGGGAAAAGAAAAAAGTATAGTTATAAAGAAAGAATATTAAGACTAAAAGACTAAGTTTAAAACTAGACTATATAAAAATTAGACTATATAAAATTAAAAAATAAGTAATACTAGTTATATATAGATTAAAACTACCTAAAGGAATAAAGATATATCTTATATTCTATATCTTACTACTAGAAGAAGTACTATAGGACGTAGAACTAGTAGTATATAAAGCTAATATATATAGAGAATAAGAAGAATATAAGGCTTAAGAAATTATAAGATACTAACTCTATAATAGAAAGAATTACTACCTAATTAAGTAGTTAGGAGTAGATAAAAATAGGAAACTATAGGAATATATATAAGAACTAGAAGATAATCTTAATTACTTTAAGTTACTAGAGAACTTTTAAAATTAAAACTAAGTAACTTACCTTATAGTAAGCTAAGAAATAAATTAAAGTCTTAAAGAAGATAATTACTACTTGTAATAGATAGAGAGGCGCCTAGAAAGATAGTAGTACTAGGAATAGTAGGAGAGACTATAGAACTACCTAAAACAATAGATAGCTATTATAATACTCTAACCTCTTTAGTATCTAGCTTAGCCTTAAGTATAGTATATTATATACTAATCTTTTTATTATTATAAGCCTATAACTTATAGAGATAAGATAAATAGGTCTAGGTCTCTACTAGCTTACTTAAAGCTTTAGCTATTAGAGCTAGAATATGCTTATACTTAGCCTTAGCCTTAGAGATCTATAATAATAGTTTTACTTTAGCCTAGTTAGTAGCTCTTTCTAATAGAATTTAGCCCTAACGCGTATATTATAATTAAAGGCCTATACTTAGAAATAGATACGCTAGAAATATTACAAGAACTATAAATATTAGCCTAGATATATACTTTATATACCTTACTAAGTTTTAAGGAAAATAGGTATATAGTACCTAGAGAATAGTAATAAGAATAGAGAAATATCTTAATACCTTAACGTAATATCTAATTAGTAAGGTTAAGATAACAAAGAGTAGATTTAGTAGGTATAAGAAACTTATAAGAAAGAATAATTAGTAAATAAGACCCTAATAAGTTAGAAACCTAGTATAGAGAAAGCCTTAGCCTAATAGAGCCTAAGAGAGAAGATAGTATTATAGGTTATAACCTTATATAGGAGCTAGAACCTATAGAGCCTAGGTTACCTCTAGGTAACTACCTAATAGGCTATAAATCTAAAGGACTTAGATAGGATAATAATATATTATATAATCTAAATACGTAATAAAGGTTATATAATATAATCTATAGATCTATAGATCTAAAAGTAATAGATTAATAGATTAATAGATTAAGGTAATCTAAAGATCTATAAATAATAGAGTAATAGATTAATAGATTAGGAAGTAAACTATAAGTATATAGTTAATAGGATATCTATTATTAAGATAATATTATTAATCCTAATCTTTAACCTAGAGTAATATACTCTTAATATCTACTATTTAGAATTATTATTATACTTTAGCCCTATTAATAGTTAACCTAATACCTATATCTATTTATATTGTACTCTAATTACAATTACTACGTACCTAGGTAAGTTAGCTAATAGGTACTATAGCTAGTAACCCTTACACTTTTTTTTATATTACCTTACTATAGCTAAAGTATTTTAAGCTACTCTCTAATTAGTAAAGTAGTATTAGTATTATACTAAAACTTTTTAAAAAGCTTATATTATTATAGAGTTTTTATATATTTAATAATATTAATAAAAACTCTAAGTAGGCTATATTTATACTACTTTAATATATAAGCTTCTTTAGTACTAAGCTTACTAGGTAAGTTATTATAAGTATCTCTAATACTACTAAATATAATTATTTACCTAATAAGGTTAAGTATATAAGTACTATAGTAGAGTTAGTACTAAGTAGTATTAAAGTTATAGAGCTTAGTAAGTATAGTAATAGTAGTATTATTATTAGTAGTAATATACTCTACTACTTAATCTAATAAACTACTTAACCTAATACTTTTCCTTATTACTATAAATACTACTTCTTTAAGAGTTAATAATAAACTTTACTTAGTACTTCTTACTACTATAGTACTACTATCTAATTTATAGTTTCTATAGTACTATTAACCTAGCTATACCTATTCTTAAGTACTCTTACTATAAGCCCTTTTATCTTTCTATATACCTATTAACCCCTCTATAGCTACTTATATTACTACTATTCTATACTCTATTATACTACTATACTAAATTTACTTCTTTTTATAGGTTTTCTACTAAGTTAGTTTATTTATTTAATCTTTAAGCTTATAGATACAAGCCTAAAGAAAGGTATTCTAGTATAGTATTACTTTAGTACCTTTAATAAGCTAAGAGGAGCTAGCCTATATAGTAACTAGTAATTATATAAAAGAATTCTTTATAAACTTTAAGTAAGATCTAAATTTAAATATATTACTTAAAGTCTTTAACTACTACAGCGTCTCCTCTAGTAGAAGTCCTAGTAGAGTATAAATACGTATATTAAGGCAATCTAGTACTTACTATATATCTAGAGAAATAAGCTCTAAAGCTTTAAAGGCCTTCTTATAGTTCTTATCTATAAATACGTTAAAAAATATATCTCTAAAAGTAGAGAAGAAGCCTTCTTTATTAATATAGAATATATATTTCTATACTAAGTTCTATATACAATTAGAGTACTTATACTTTAATAGTAAGAAGTATACTATATTAAGTAGCTAGAAGATATATAATAAATAGGTAGGTATATAGAAGGTAAAGATTTTATTTTTAAAGTAGTTGTTATAGGCTACGACCCTATATAGGATCTTAAGCTAGTAGAACCTGAGTTACCTAACAATCTATTATACTACGAGACAGATAGACTTGTATAGAATAGTGACGTAGGATACAACTAGGACATATAATAATATGTTACGTAATAACTTAGTACTTAGTAAAGTGCTAATTACTAAGTTGCTAAACTTAGTACTTAGCAAAGTACAAATTACTAAGTTACAACTTTGTACTAAGTAA
The DNA here is from genome assembly GCA_028458525.1 of Ophiosphaerella herpotricha. Lineage (NCBI taxonomy): Eukaryota > Fungi > Ascomycota > Dothideomycetes > Pleosporales > Phaeosphaeriaceae > Ophiosphaerella > Ophiosphaerella herpotricha. The sequence goes on from JALNQK010000256.1 coordinate 20,566, forward strand.
AATACTAAGTTATAGAGTATATAGTTAATAGGATGCGTATTATTAGGATAGTATTGTTAATCCTAATCTTTAACCTAGAGCAATATACTCTTAATATCTGCGATTTAGAATTATTATTGTACTTTGTCCTATTAACGGTTAACCTAACACCTGCACCTATTAACGTTGCACTCTAATTGTAGTTACTACGCACCTAGGTAAGTCTACTAATAGGTACTATAGCTAGCAAGCTATTATACTTTAACAATTATTGCTTTAGAGAGCAAAGTGTAAGCAGTGTATAGTCTAAGCTACGCAACAACAATAGCTATATCTATAGGAAAAGAACCCTTTAAGATATATAAGTTAGACGATACAGACTTTAGAAATATTAAGGAGATCCTAAGAGGTCTTTATAAAGATAGAAAGTAAATAAAGATAGTAATTAAAAAACTCTTTAAATAGAATAATAAACTAAAGAGTTATATTAACTAGAATAAAACTTAGGTAAGGGCTATAGCTAAGGATTAGGAGAGAATCGAAGGCATCACGGGCTACCTAGGGACAAGCGTAACAAAGAAGCTACCTAAGATACTAGAACTTAAGAAGTTTAATAGAGAAAGGAAGAACTTATAATCCTTTCTAGTAGTAGTAATGTTACACCTAGATGTATAAGCTAAATACTTTAATATAGAAGAAAAGAAAGTTGTATATATAAGAATATACCTTAAAGAAAAAGTAATAAAGTAGTTTAACTTATACTAGTTAGACTATAGACTTAACCTACTAGAATAATAGAAAGAAACAATAATAATAATATTTAGTAACTACAAACAATTTGTTAAAAGACTAAAAGTAGTATTTAGAGACACTAATATTATAAGATAGGCTAAAGAAAAACTTATAGGCCTAAGATAAATAAAAGGAGTACTAGAATACGTATTAATATTTAAACAACTGTCTATAAATATAGAATAGGGTAAACTAGCCTTAATAGTAAAATTTAAGGAAGGACTAAAAAGCAAAATCTAGTACGAGATAATCTAAATAGAAAAAGCATAGATACTTAAGGCTATAAAGGTACAAGTAATCTAGGTTAACAATAAACTCTAAGAATAGAAAAAGAACTAATATAAAGAAATAAGAAATACCTAAGACTAAGGGGACCTAATAATCCTAGATACTAATAAAGAAGGTAAAAAGAAAGACTTTAAGTACTATAACTATAAAAAGAAAGGGCACTACGCAAAAGATTATAGAAGTAAGAAGAAAGAAGGTAAGAAAAACCTTACCTATTATAACTATAGAAAGAAAGGCTACTTTGCAAAAGACTATAGAAGTAAAAAGAAGAAGGAGATACAATTAAAGATAAACAAGATAGGAAAGAACTCTAAAGAATATATAGAAGAACTATAGGAGAAAGTAGTAGCTAGCTAAGAAAACTACTAAGGGTTATACTAGATATTCTACTATAAAGACGTATACCTAATATATATCTATATAAAATAAGGAGTAAGATAGTTTCTACAAGGAAAACGAGATAGAATAGTAGTAATAAAGGAATAAATCTAGAAATAAGTAGAAGAAACTTATAAGGATTAGGACGAGGGATTAGAGGTAGAGACCTATAGAGTAGGACTCCTAACCCTGTTATAAACTACAAAGGAAGATTACAAGGATACTTTAGAAGGAAAGAGCTCTAGTATAGAGAAAGAAGAGGACTTTAGTATAGAAGGCTAAGAAAATTCTAAAATAGAGAAACTAGTATAGGACAAGAGATTCTTATTAAGATAAGGACTAATATTAGGAATAGAGGAAGTATACAATAAATAGAAATTATACTTCTTAAGAGAAATAAAGATTATATCCTTTAGATACTAGATAGAGATAAATATAGTAGCTATAGGAGACATACCTATACAAGAGAAATAGACCTAATTAGTAAAGAAAATAAAATAGCTAGAAGACGCCTATATATAGAATAAACTAGTAAAGTACTATATCCTAGTATAAGATAGGCTAGAGAAGGATAAGTATAAAGAAGGAGATAATATAAGAGTATAGTTAAACTACTCTATATACTATAAGATTGCTTAGGTATCCTATATAGAGGTAGGCTGTTAAATATATAAGATACCTAAGGATAGAAACAAGGTATAGCTAAAGAGAAATAATAACTAAAACCTTATAAAGGTTATTAAAAGAGAAGAAGTCTATAGATAGTAACTAGTAAAAATCTAAAAGAGATACCTAGTATTAGAACTAGGATATAAACTATCTAAAGAATGCGTATAAGGGAAGCCTTAGTATAAATATACAAGAAATAAATACCCTAAATATATAGGAGAAAAGGTTAAAACAAAGTACTAGCCCTAAAAGGAGATACTTTAAGGAATAAAAAGACTACATATAACAATAGAAGGTTACTACTAAAGAAGGAAAATCTAAATTATAGTAGATAGTAGAGCTACCTAAAACTTTATACAAAAAAAGTTTGTAGAATAATAGGATATATAATAAGTACTAAAGAGATACCTACAATAGTTAAGTATAATAGAAGGGCTACTGTTTTAAGAACTAGTTAGTACTAAAACCAAACCTTTAATACTAGAAGTATAGGATCTAGAGATCTGAAATATAATTATAGATGTAACTTAACTTAACAAATACCAAGATATAATACTAGGAATACTATAGCTAGAGATAGTAAACCCTTAAATTAATTAGAAAATAGAAGAGATTATATATAAATAAGATACGTTACAAGCAAGTATAGAAAGATACGTAGGGAAGTTCCTAGAGGAATATAAGAAGTAGGAAGAACCCCTAATAGAACCTAAGAACTACTAACTAACGTATAAACTATAGGACCTAAAGATAGAACTAGAAGAAGGCAAAACTACTAGATAGAGCCTAGTCTACTAAAAAATAGAAGACAAAGCAAGGATTAAAAAGGAGTATATTAAAATAGTACTCTAAAACAAATAGATACAATAATTAAGCTTGTTAGTAGTATATAGAACCTTCTTTGTAGATAAGAAGGAAATAAAAGAAAAGAGATTTTGCGTAGACTTTAGAAGAACTAACGCAATAACTAATAAAAATCGATACCCCTTACTCTATATAGATAAGATGTAGGATAAGATAAGTAAAGCTAAAATCTTTACAAAACTTGATATATAGAATATATACTACTAAATCTAGATAGTAAAAGGTTATAAATAGAAAATAGCGTTTAGAATATAATATAAACTATATAAATACTAGGTTATACTCTTTAGATTAACTAATATACTAGCAGCATTCTAGGAAAGGATTAATATAATACTACAAGAATACCTAGATATCTTTGTATTTATATACCTAGATAATATCCTAATATTCTCTAAGAACGAGGAAGATTACGTAAAATACGTATACAAGATACTAGAACTCTTAGTAGAAAATTAGATATTTCTTAAAATAAGGAAATATAAATTCTATATAAAGAAAACTAATTTCCTAGGATTTATTATTAAACTAGGATAACTAAGGATCGATCTAGCAAAAATAGACGCTATAATTAGATAGCTAATACTAAAGAATATTATAGAGGTCTAACAATTCTAAGGACTTGTAAACTTCTACTAAAAGTTTATAATAGGATAGTTAGAACTTATAAAGCTACTAACAAGACTAATAAAGAAGAATATACCTTTTAAATAGATAGAGGAATGCAAAAAGGTATTTAATACTATAAAGGAGAAATTTAGAGAAGACCTAGTTCTAAGAATATTTAACCTAGAACTACTACTAATAGTTAATATAGATGTATTGAACTTAGTATATAGTATAGCCTTATAGTAAGAGGACCTAGCTATAGGAAATAAATACCTAGTAGAATACTTCTTAAAATAAATAATAGAAGTAGAAATAAATTACCCTATTTATAACAAAGAGATACTAGTAATATACAAAGTACTTAAATAATAGAGAGTATATCTACAAGGAGCTAAATATAAGATACAAATCTACACTAACTATAAGAATCTAATAAGATTTACGATAAATAAGAACCTAATATAATAATATACTAGATAGTAGGAGTATCTTGTAATATTCAACTTTAATATAATCTATACAAAGGGATTAGAAAATATATTTATAGATATACTAAGTAGAAGACTAGACCTATAAAAGGAAGTTAAAGCTAAAGGAACTATACTAGTTAAAAATAAACAAGGACACTTAGAAATAAACAAACCTAAAGCAGCTGCAAACCTAGAAATAATAAGAAACGAGTAGGATTAGTAGATTAAAGAAGAAACTAAGAAAGATCTAAGTACCTAAGAAATAGAAGATAGATTCTAAATAGAATATAGACAAATCTATATACTAGCTAAAATATAATAAGAATTCGTAAGATAATTCTACAAACTACTAGTATATAGCTATTAGGGAATAGAGAAAACTTTAGAAAGATTATTAAGAAACTACTACATGCTTAAGGTAAGACAAGTAGTAATACAAGTACTAAAAGACTATACAGAATACTAAAGAAATAAATATAATAGATACGTACTATATAGGATACTACAACTAGTAGAAGTACTAGAATAACTATAGGAAGTTATTACAATAGATTTTATTATAGGACTACTAAAGTTAAGAGACCTAATTTTAGAAATTAAATATAATAGTATTCTAATAATAGTTAATAAACTAATAAAGTACACGTACTTCTAACTATACAAAGAAAAGAGTAGCGCAAAGAAAGCTATATACTAAGTTATAGACTTAGTTATAGAACAATATAGAATACTAGACAAGATTATTACTAATAGAGATATTAGATTTATATCTAGTATGTAGAATACGATTATATCCTTACTAGGAATTAAATACAGTATATCTACAAGATACTACTTACAAACAGATAGATAATTAGAACAAATAAACTAAATAATTAAACAATACTTAAGATACTACCTTAATTACAACTAAAATAATTAGGTAGTACTACTACTAATAGTATAGTTAGCCTATAATAGCTTAAAGAACGCAGCTACAGGAATATTACTATTCTTTGCAAATTACAGATTTAAACCAACTACATATTAAATACTATAGGATATAAGGTTATAGAACCTATAAGGATAAAAGATTATAGATAGAATTAAGGAAATATATAAATAGTTAAAAGAGGATACTAAATTCCTAAGGAAACAAATAATAAGGTACTATAACTAAAAATATAAAGAAGAACTCTAATTTAGGGAGGAAGAAAAAGTATAGTTACAAAGAAAGAATATTAAGACTAAAAGACTAAGTACAAAATTAGACTATATAAAGATTAGACTATATAAAATTAAAAAACAAGTAATACTAGTTATATATAGATTAAAACTACCTAAGAGAATAAAAATATATCTTATATTCTACGTTTTACTACTAGAAAAGGTACTACAGAATACTAAACTAATAGTCTACAAAGCTAATATATATAGAGAATAAGAAGAATATAAAGCCTAAGAAATTGTAGGATACTAACTCTAAAATAGAAAAAACTACTACCTAGTTAAATAGTTAGGAGTAGACAAAGATAGAAAACTATAGGAATATATATAGGAACTAGAGGAAAACCTTAGTTACTCTAAGTTACTAGAAGACTTCTAAAATTAAAATTAGGTAACTTACTTTATAGTAAACTAAGAAACCTATTAAAGTCCCCTAGAAGATAAACGCTATATAGAATAGATAGAGAGACGCTAGAAGAGGTTGTACTAATAATAGGAAGAGACCCCTAAGGAGAGGGTAAACGCACCTCCTTAGCTTCTAAGATATCTAACTCAGCCTTAAGTGCGTAAGATTGAGTAGAGGACTGTTTATTGTTATAGTCCTTTAACTTACAAAGGCGCGCAAGGAGGGCCTAATTCTCTACTACTTTATTAAGTAGCTCCTACTAAGCCCTTTTAGCGGTAGTAATCTAAATAGATAAATTGTCTTAAGCCTAGTTAACAGCTTACTCTAGAAGATATAAGCCTAGATACGAGAATTATAATTAAATACATATACTTAGCTATAGATACTCTAGGATTAGAATAATAGTGCTATACGTTAGTATTAATATATGCTGTATACGCCTTACTATCCTTCTAAGATATAACGTAACAAATACTCTTAGATAAACAATAAGGATAAGGTATAAATTCTATACTATTCTAACAAATACAAGTAACTAACGCAAGTTTGTTAAGAGTAGTATAAGAAGGTATAGAGGAAACGTTAAAAAGAATTATATAGACTAGCTAAGCTAATAACTTAGTATTAGAATAGAATAATACTAGCCCTAAAGAACGTAGAGGGGGAGATAGTATTATAGGCTATAACCCTACACAAGATCTTGAGCTAGTAGAACCTAAGTTACCTAATAATCTATTATACTACAAGATAGATAGACTTGTATAGAATAGTAATATAGGATACAACTAGGATATATAATAATATGTTACGTAATAACTTAGTACTTAGCGAAGTGCTAATTACTAAGTTGCTAAACTTAGTACTTAGTAAAGTACAAATTACTAAGTTATAACTTTGTGCTAAGTAAAACACTAAGTTATAGAGTATATAGTTAATAGGATGCGTATTATTAGGATAGTATTGTTAATCCTAATCTTTAACCTAGAGCGATATACTCTTGATATCCGCAATTTGGAATTATTATTGTACTTCGTCCTATTAACGGTTAACCTAATACCTGCACCTATTAACGTTGTACTCTAATTGTAGTTACTGCGCACCTAGGTAAGTCTACTAATAGGTACTATAGCTAGCGAGCTGTTATAGTAGTAGTCTTTAAATTCTTAGTTAAGGTAGCTTTTATAGCTATCTAAGATAAGTAGCTAGTATACTTCTACCTAGCGCGCCTTTATATACGTATTAAAGTACTTTAACTACTCTAAGCTAAGTAATTTTATTATCTAGCTATTTTCTAAAACTAAGAGCTTCTAGTCTAGTAGTATACTAATCTCTTTATACTAGGTAGAGATATATATACGCCCTTTGTAGATAATAAATAGTAGTATAGTATACTTTACTACGTAGATACTCTAGACTACTATAACCTACTTATAATTACTACTCTAAGTAATTATAAGTTATTTATATCTTTCTAAACCTATAATAACCTTTATTAACTTAATTATACTTCTCTAAAAGCTAGTTATATTAAAGTTATAGATATTATTATCTACTACTTTATACTAGGCCTTATATTAGATGTAATACAGTACTAGTAATTAAGTAAACTACTAATTATATATACAATAGCTATTATAAGTATATAATATAGAACTTTAAAATCAATATATAATAGAGCTTAAGATTAGGTATAAAAGGAACCTTTATAACGTTCCTAAATAAAAAGAATTAATACAATTAACTCTTTATTTAATAACTTTAACTTTACTAGATTTAAGGACCTATCGAAATCTACCCGAAAATCTAACACCTTAGTCTCTTCTATAAGCTTAAACTACGCGCTAATAACTTTAGGATCTTCTTAAAGTATTTTCTAGTAATCTTTTAATTAGTTAAATACTATCTTTAGCTTATTTTAACGCTCTATAAAGTATATAGGCTAGTTTTTACCTATAAGCTATTTACTCTATATAGCTAGTAGTTTATTAGCTATATTAGCTACTTTGTAGAGCTAGGGGGTAAATCCTTATTAGTTAAGATTAAGGATATAGTTAATAATTATCTACTCTTTATTAAGAGTAAGTTTCTAGTAGCTAGTATATATAATAGCCTAAGGTATAATTCCTTTAAGTTATTTAGAAAGATAATAGTAATTAATATTAAAAGCTTTAGTAGTATATTACTAGCTCTTAAATTAGCTTAGAGATAAAGCTTATAAAGTAAGCTCTACTTTACTTTTATATATAGTAGTAATATTTTATTATTATTAAGATATAGTAGTATAGAGGTAGTATTTATAGTACTAAGGAAAAGTATTAAGTTAAGTAGTTTATTAGGTTAAGTAGTAGAGTACGTTATTATTAAGTATAAAGTAGCTTAGCTTAGTGTAAAAATATAGTATACTAACCTACTATACTAAAAAGGGGATTAATAGTATATTAGCTATAATCGAAAGTATAGAGTATATATACTAGAAGAACTAACTAGTATTTAAGGTTTAGTATAATTTTAACTTATATACTAAGTACTAAGGAATTAGATTCTTAGTATAGAGATACTAGTATAGTACTAGGCCTATTATAACCTACTTAGTCCTCTATACTTAGATAGAGTAATTTTATATAACTTAAGTATAGTAGTAACTATAGTAGTAATTAAGTTACTAGTATAAGTACTAGTAAGTTATAGTAAGTTAATAGGTAAGTTATATATTACACTAGTACTATTAGTAAAGTAAGTAATAATCTTTAAAAAGCTATACCTACTACTCTTTATTATCTAGCTATTAAAGCTTATATAGATTTTACTAGTAGTAGCTAATAAAGCCTTAATAACTTAAAGTTATCTATAATAGAATAGTTATATTATATAAGTAGCTATACTATATAAACTTACCTATAGTATAGCCTTAGCTTTTAGGTTAGTAAAGTTAATTATCTTGTAAAAAGATAGGTATAAGAGTAACTCTATTAGTAAGTTATTATTAAGTAGGTAGTATACTATAACAAGCTAAAGCTTCTAAATATTAAAGTTTACTAGTATTTTAGTAGCTAGCTATTAGATTAAAGAGTTACTTAAAGGTAAAGGTTGTATATAGTTTACTAGGAACGGTACAAGACTGTAATAAATAGATATAATAATTAATTAATTAATTGCGTAAGTTAATTAATTACTCTCTAATTAACTTATTAATTATTCTCTCTCTCTAGTAGCTCTATATACTTAAATCTACTTAGTTTACTAAGGTTACCCTATATAGAGAGTAGAGATCTAAT